>JAVYIG010003701.1:0-185725 GCA_035222895.1 Strongylocentrotus droebachiensis
TGTTTAAATATGCCAATCACATACAAGTCATGTGTTGCAGTAGGTTCTATGCCTCCAGATTTTAAAGGTTTTCATTATTGGTTTGAGCCAAAATAATCTTTGTAAAGGAATGAAGAATGCAGGTGCCCTTTTCTTTAGGCATCTATACAGGGTGAGTCAGAAAAAAAAAGTCCACTTTCAAAAATCTATATAATCTCTAATGTATGTTATTCTTCAAAGACTGTGGTATGTCCTAAAAGAGTATCTTCCTCTTTTATTTGGTATAAATTTTATCAGGTTTATAGCATGAATGTCATGCTTGTCTATACAGGAGGCCCTTTTTTTTTTGAGAGAGAGAGGAAATAAAATTTCACCTGCGCCAGAAGTGGTGGCATGTCGATCATGAATTAGCAATAAATGATATACCTCGGTTAAACATGACTCTTTACGATTTCATATCATGGGGGGGGGGGGGCACCCCGTAGGCTATATAGTTTTTTGTTACATTTTATATCTTTGTTACTCACTGAAGTTTGCTTTTATTGTTTTCTTGTTGATTAAGCTCCTTGCAGATCAGTATTTACATGTTTGTAATTGGTAATGATAAATGAACCCTTTTAAAACTACAAAATGTTGCAGTTGTTTGTTAGGCCATATAGTTTTTGTTACATTTGATATATTTGCTACTTACTGAAGTTTGCTTTTATTGTTTTACTGTTGATTAAGCTCCTTGCAGATCAGTATTTACATGTTTGTAATTGGTAATGATAAATAAACCCTTGAAAAACTACAAAATGTTGCAGTTGTTTGTTTGACTGACTTGTGTATCTGTAAAATTAAAGCAGGTGCCTGCAGCAGTCACAAGATTTATTTTTTTAGTGTGTGTTTTGATGGTAACTTGTACATACACACTCTAGCATTAAGGTCTTACAGATTTTTCATGAACATGTTTGTAGGATTTCTATAGGATATAATTTAAATAATTTCATGAGAAATTTCATTTATTACACACAAATGTTATAAAACAGATTGGCTGTAAATTATGAATCATGCTATAAAATTACAGAATTTCTCGAGACTTCTGCAAGCACCCTGCCCTTTTTATTATTTTTTCATTCCGTTATAATTTTTCTATTTTTTATTTTTGTTTATTTTTTATTCATTTTTTTTTACATGCCGATTTTCTGTTTCAAAACAGATGGACTGTAGATTTTGAAGAGAAATATGTAGTCAAATTAAAGCACTCCTGTAAACCTTGATTCAGGCACTCCTCTGTCTTTATTTTAAAGATAAATTTCATGTATCACAGATGGCTTGTGATTAAAAAGATGAGCTGTAAATTTTGATAGTAGATCTGCTGCAAAATTACAGGAGTTCCTTGTAGTTCGGCAAGTTATCTTTCTGTTTTTTTAAGAATAAATTTCATTTATCATATGCAGATTTGCGGCTAAAAAACAGATGAATTGTAAATTGTGAAAAGAAAAATGTGGCAAAGCTAAAGGATTCCTGTAAACCCTGAATCAGACACTTTTCTGTCTTTTTTTTTTACAAAAATGAAATGTTATAATCACTTACAGATTGTATGTTATTAAACAGATCAGCTTTAAATTATGGTTACAAATATGGTGTAAAAAAAACTGGAGTTCTCTAGAGTTCTGGAAAAATATATATATAAAAAACAGAAAATTTGTATTTATCACCTCCATATTTGCTGTTAAAAAACTGATGACTTGTGAATTGTGATAACAAAGTTCTGTAAAATTACAGGAGTTCTCGAGACTCTGCTGCAGGCACTTTTCTGTATTTTTATGGAGAATTTTTTTAACAGTGCACGGAGTGGTCCATATATCCACCACGCAGTTGGGCCCACATATGTTATTGGCTTATTGCTACACTGTGGTACTCATTACAGTGGGGTCCATTTTGCCACGGAGTGGTCCATATATCCACCACGCAGTAGGTCCTATTCACATATGTTATTGTTACACTGTGGTACTCATTTCAGTGGGGTCCATTTTGCCACGGAGTGGTCCATATATCCACCACGTAGTTAGTCCCACATATGTTATTGCTACACTGTGGTACTCATTTTAGTGGGGTCCATTTTGCCACGGAGTGGTCCATATATCCACCACGCATTTCGTCCCACACATGTTATTGCTGCACTGTGGTACTCATTTTCAGTGGGGTCCATTTTGCCACGGAGTGGTCCATATATCCACCACGCAGTTGGGCCCACATATGTTATTGGCTTATTGCTACACTGTGGTACTCATTACAGTGGGGTCCATTTTGCCACGGAGTGGTCCATATATCCACCACGCAGTTGGGCCCACATATGTTATTGCTATACACTGTGGTACTCATTTCAGTGGGGTCCATTTTGCCACGGAGTGGTCAATATATCCACCACGCAGTTGGGCCCACACATGTTATTGTTACACTGTGGTACCTTTTTCAGTGGGGTCCATTTTGACACGGAGTGGTCCATATATCCACCACGCAGTTGGGCCCACATATGTTATTGCTACACTGTGGTACTCATTTCAGTGGGGTCCATTTTGCCACGGAGTGGTCAATATATCCACCACGCAGTTGGGCCCACACATGTTATTGTTACACTGTGGTACCTTTTTCAGTGGGGTCCATTTTGGCACGGAGTGGTCCATATATCCACCACGCAGTTGGGCCCACACATTTTATTGCTACACTGTGGTACTCATTTTCAGTGGGGTCCATTTTGCCACGGAGTGGTCCATATATCCACCACGCAGTTGGGCCCACACATGTTATTTCTACACTGTGGTACTCATTTCAGTGGGGTCCATTTTGCTACGGAGTGGCCCATATATCCACCACGCAGTTGGGCCCACACATTCTATTGCTACACTGTGGTACTCATTACACGATTTACTAGCGACAGTTCGGTTGCCATTCTCTGATTGGTCCGTTAAGGTATTTTCGCCGTATCTTGGTCAGGTTGTTGGTTGATCGACTGTTGAAAACACATGTCCGATCTCAGATCGCAGGGACCGAGGGAATTCAACTAAATAAATTCACTCAAATCAGTGGATATTTAGCAAGAATGAACAGGGTCTTTAAAGATTAAGCACACTAGAAAATAAGATTATACGATGTGATTGGTTTAAAGCGAAATTGCAAACCCAAAATCAGAAATAGAGGACGTCAATTTGGTGAGACTTATAAATAGTTCGAATCGAAGTACGAACGTACTATACTGTGTATGTACGTGTATGCAGCTATAGACGCACCAGCCAGTTGTTTTGTGTAATTTAGGATTTAAAAAAGTTTAAAGATACGATATACACAAGATAGCCAACACAGATATGTGGTGGATATATCCAGCTCAAGCCTTTATCTATCGAGAAACTTGAGATAATGATAATCATTGGATAAACAGGTCAATTTTGCTCTGGCTCTCGTCAAGTGCTATGCACACACGTATGGGCACATTTAAGAATAAAAAGGAGAAGACATTTTCAAATTGGTAAAAAATTAGTTTGTAATCCACACACTAGAAACTATTTAAAGTACTGTATGCGGACACCTTGCCGCCGAATGTACATAAATAAAAAGTGATATATTCGTTCATGACCTGTCAGCTGCATTTGATTCCATCGATCATGCTGTTCTGCTTGAGAGACTTAGAGAAGATTTTGGAATTGAAGCAACTGCACTCCAATGGTTTGAGTCTTACCTCAACGACAGAAGACAAGCTGTGGTCATCAATGGCAATCTATCACCTGAGACCACCCTTAGCTACGGAGTTCCGCAAGGCTCTGTCCTCGGTCCCTTGCTCTTCACACTCTACATCACCCCTCTTGGCTCTATCATACAGCGACATGGTCTTAGCGCACATTTCTATGCAGACGACACCCAGCTCTACCTAACTTTTGATCCAAAAGTTGGAGGCGCTGAGGAACGTGCAGCTGCAGCCATCAGTGCTGCCATCGAAGAGATTCGATGTTGGATGAGACGCAACTTCTTGAAGCTAAATGAAAAGAAAACCGAGTATCTCCTTTTGTCTTCACCACACATGTGATATAAGATCACTGGTACTCCTATTCTAGTCGGTGAGGAAGCTGTATCTCCCAACAACAAGGCTAGAAATCTTGGAGTAGTCTTCGACAGAACTATGAGCATGAAGGATCACATTTCGCGTGTCTGTCAGTCTGCATTCTACCATCTCCGCAGGATTGCAGAGATCAGACACTGTCTCACCAGAAGTGCCGCGGAAAACCTCATCCATGCTCTAATAACCTCAAGGCTGGATTTCTGCAACTCTCTCCTTGTCGGCTTACCATCATCAGCCATCAAACGTCTCCAGGCGGTCCAGAATGCTGCTGCTCGCCTTCTGATGGGAATCAGGAAGTTTGACCACATCTCGCCTACACTCCATGAGCTTCATTGGCTGCCAGTGCACTGCAGAGTGCAGTATAAGATCTTGCTGCTTGCATTTAAGGCTCTACATAACTTGTCCCCTGGCTATGTATCTGCTCTCATCAGTGTACGTCAGCTACGACCAGGACTACGCTGTGCGGGACTCGTTCTTCAAGTGCCCAGTACCCGTCTAAAAACATACGGGGATAGAGCCTTCCCTTCATCTGCTCCGCATCTTTGGAACTCTCTACCTGTCCAACTTCGAAATTGTAACAACATTGATACCTTTAAATCTGAACTCAAAACCTATCTTTTCCGGCAACATTGCGAATAATATGTGACATATTGAGGGAGCCAGGCGCCTTTGAATGCTTTTGCAGATAAATGGCGCTATACAAATGCTGTTCATCATCATCATCATACACGAATATGAGGATATTCGGGCCTCTCGTTGCCCTTATTTGCCTTTCTGTCAAAATATTGTCAGCGAGCGAGAAAGGAAGACACTTCAGTATCTTCAAAATTTTATTTTCTCATGTTATTACATATTTTAACCGTTTCTGGTATTCGATTTTTTTAAAAAGAAAATCAACTTTTTCCAAGTCGTTCTCTTGCGGCACCCCGGTTGAAAAACGCTGTGCTGGAGTTACAAAATCAAATGAGATGAATTACCAGAGAGCGGATATTTATTTTTCATTTTGACATGGCAAGGTACATATATCTTGAAGGCAATTTCTATTTCAAAATAAATTAACGTACACGAAAACATATTATACTTCAGCAAGTTCAGCATGACAACAGAAATAAATAGATAACGTGAAGAAAACCTTAATTATGGATCATGGCATGGATGAGGGCCCATTATACATACAAAGACAAATACACGATCAGCTGATTAAAAAAGTTACAGAGGATGCATAAAGGAAATCTTCATCCTAATTTCTTTGTTGTGCCATTGTTGGTGAGAGAGGCTGTAACGCGTTCTCATCTGCGCGCAGAAATGAGAAATGTAATTTGTGTTCTTTACTCGGTAGCAAAACTACAGGGGAATTGGGCAACCTCCACCCTCGGGGGTAGTTGTCCTCGGGGGGTAATTGTCCTCGGGGGGTAGTTGTCCTCGGGGGGTAATTGTCCTCGGGGGTAGTTGTCCTCGGGGGGTAGTTGTCCTTGGGGGTAATTGTCCTCGGGGGGTAATTGTCCTCGGGGGTAGTTGTCCTCGGGGGGTAATTGTCCCCGGGGGGTAGTTGTCCTTGGGGTTAATTCTCCGGGGGGTAATTTTCCGGGGGGTAATTGTCCTTGGGGGGTAATTGTCCTCGGGGGGTAATTGTCCTCGGGGGTAGTTGTCCTCGGGGGGTAATTGTCCCCGGGGGGTAGTTGTCCTTGGGGGGTAATTCTCCGGGGGGTAATTTTCCGGGGGGGTAATTGTCCTTGGGGGGTAATTGTCCTCGGGGGGTAATTCTCCGGGGGGTAATTTTCCGGGGGGTAATCGTCCTACGGGGTAGTTTTCCGGGGGGTAATTTTCCGGGGGGTGATTGCCCAGGGGGTAATTGTCCTGATACGCTTTATATATGGTACATTGAAAATGGCAACGTGGCGGTTGATTTTTCTTTATACATTGAAAATGACAAGTGCCGGTTGATATGTCTTTATAAATAGTACATTGAAAATGGCGACGTGCCGGTTGATATTTCTTTATATATAGTACATTGAAAATGGCAACGTGCCGGTTGATATTTTCTTTATACATTGAAAATGGCAACGTGCCGGTTGATATGTCTTTATACATTGAAAAATGGCAATGTGCCGGTTGATATGTCTTTATACATTGGAAAATGGCAACATGCCGGCTGATATGTCTATATACATTGAAAATGGCAACGTGCCGGTTGATATGTCTGTATACATTGGAAAATGGCAACATGCCGGTTGATATGTCTTTATACATTGAAAAATGGCAACGTGCCGGTTGATATGTCTGTATACATTGGAAAATGGCAACATGCCGGTTGATATGTCTTTATACATTGAAAAATGGCAACGTGCCGGTTGATATGTCTGTATACATTGGAAAATGGCAAAATGCCGGTTGATATGTCTTTATACATTGAAAAATGGCAACGTGCCGGTTGATATGTCTGTATACATTGGAAAAATGGCAACATGCCGGCTGATATGTCTTTATACATTGGAAATGGCAACGTGCCGGTTGATATGTCTGTATACATTAAAAAAGGCAACCATCGACTGCAAGTTTCGCACTCTATCATGTTTAAAGACGTTTTGGTTGTAGTACCTAAATTGCACTTCCACTCCCTACGCTTGCTAGCAACTATATCAAGAATAATCAACCAAGCATCATCAACAAAATATATGTGTAGGTTCTCTAATTCTTCAATATCATTTACAGCATCAGGTACATTTTCAGGCAAGACTTCGAGCTCAGATTCGTTAATCTTAATTCCTTTCTTCGCATTCTCTACCACTTCTTCACTAACAAAGAACTTGAGATGTTTTTGATCAGTTCTTGAGATTGCCATACCTTCACTTGCTGTCAGTGTGTTTGGTAGACTAGCATCATCGCGTGGTCGTTTCCTTCGTTTACGACAACTTCTAACTCCCCTAAATTACGAACAATACTGTCCCTCTCTTCTTGAGTCGGTTTTTCAAGGGGTTGTCAAGGGACTTGAATGGTGGTCTTTGCGGAGTCACCCATTGAGGTGCTCTTGAGGCAGTTTCATCTGGAAAGGAATGAGCTTGAACAGGCTTAGAAACTTTGAGTAGCTGCACAGCTGCCTCTAAATGTCTATAAACAGAATCTAAATGAGCATCGTCTTGAACTTAGTTCAACTGTTCTCGGAGTTCCTGTAATTTCGACTCCACATTTGCCTTTGTTTTCTTGGTTGCAGTATGCCTATTATGCGCAGTGAAGTCTTGTATGATTTCCTCTACTGCAGGAGGTCGCATGACATTTAAATTATCAGACTCAACAACCCTTTTGCCTTTTGCCTATATGCTAACAACGTGTTCCCCTAACCTCCACATGTGCATGAGAACTCATGGACACATACTTGACATTCCTTGCATGCATGATAAAGGACATGTAGCTGAACATGTCTCTTCATGTCTGTCCACGACATATGAACGGTTCCTATCAGAAGAAATAACCTCCTACCTATTTGCGCGCAGCTCTTTCACATCATCGCAGCTGAGCGCTCTACTTAACCGATGCCTGCTATCAATGTCATTGATGCGCTTACTTTTTTCCCCCCTTTTTGCAGTTTCACAAGTCTATCAAAAGGTTTGTTCTTCACATATTGCATGAGAAGAGTCAAACATTTGTCCACCCTACGATTAGCGAACCCTTTCATGTAGATGTACTTGAGTACCTTGTGAAACGCCTCTACATACATATTTGTGTTGATTCGAGAACCCTTTCTATAGCACGCTGCCCATTGTTCCTTTCTCTCCGCATAGCCTCTGAAATACACCACAAACCGACTAGTATAGCATCATCCACATTCAGGTCATGTGTTACCTGCTCTAACATTGTTTCAAATTTGGTCACACCCGTTTCATCTAGCAGGCATCGCAATGTCTTAATCACAGAAGACTGTAGCTCTACATTCCCAGCAATATGAGTACGAAGTGCCCCCCTCCATGCCTTATCTACGTGCCAAGAACAGAGAAGCTCATGCGGCCTATGTGCGAAAGCGCCTACCCAAGCATTGTAATACTGCTCCGCATCGTCGGTCATAACCCACTTTATCCAGTGGTCCTACCACATCGCGTACCCTCTCCAAAAATGCAGTTAGTACTGCCCGATCCTCGCGATTTGATATGAGCCATGCAACAGGAAAGCCCTCTCCAAACTCATCAACTACTAGAACAGTCACTTATACAAAGTCATAAGCATTTGTGCCATGAGTAGCATCCATGCAAACTACATTATTACCAAACGCTTGCAGCATGTCTCTCTGTACTGGCGTCATTATGCCTATAGCGCTAAATAATCATTTGCAAGATTTTCCAAATCATCTGGACAAGGCGCCCCCTGTTCCTTGTAAAGGAGGACAGGATTGCTGTCACTATCTTCCCCTACCTCCTGCACCCACATGCCTACACTAGTCACGTCATTTGCATGCCTATTTATTCCATGTAGACCGAGAGAATTCTCAATGTTTCTGATATCCTTCTTTGTAACTAGATGGTGCCTTTCCAAACTATCAGAAAGTGAATTCCGAATGTCATCTAAGATTCTGTCTGCAGTAATCCCTTTTTCAATGTATATCAACCGGCACGTTGCCATTTTCAATGTATAAAGACATATCAGCCGGCATGTTGCCATTTTCCAATGTATAAAGACATATCAACCGGCACGTTGCCATTTTTCAATGTATATCAACCGGCATGTTGCCATTTTCAATGTATAAAGACATATCAGCCGGCATGTTGCCATTTTCCAAAGACATATCAACCGGAATATGATGCCATTTTTCAATGTATGAAGACATATCAACCGGCATGTTGCCATTTTCAATGTATATCAACCGGCATGTAGCCATTTTCAATGTATAAAGACATATCAGCCGGCATGCTGCCATTTTCATGAAGACATATCAGCCGGCACGTTGCCATTTTCAATATCAAAGAAATATCAACCGGCATGTTGCCATTTTCAATATATAAAGACATATCAGCCGGCATGTTGCCATTTTTCAATGTATGAAGACATATCAACCGGCATGTTGCTATTTCCAATGTCTATCAACCGGCACGTTGCCATTTTCAATGTATAAAGACATATCAGCCGGCATGTTGCCATTTTCATAAAGACATATCAACCGGCACGTTGCCATTTTTCAATGTATAAAGACATATCAGCCGGCCTGTTGCCATTTTCAATGTATAAAGACATATCAGCCGGCATGTTGCCATTTCAATGTATATAGACATATCAACCGGCATGTTGCTATTTTCAATGTATAAAGACATATCAGCCGGCACGTTGCTATTTTTAATGTATAAAGACATATCAGCCGGCATGTTGCCATTTTCAATGTATATAGACATATCAACCGGCACGTTGCTATTTTCAATGTATAAAGACATATCAGCCGGCACGTTGCTATTTTTAATGTATAAAGACATATCAGCCGGCATGTTGCCATTTTCAATGTATAAAGACATATCAGCCGGCATGTTGCCATTTTAGATGTATAAAGACATATCAACCGGCACGTTGCCATTTTAATATATAAAGACATATCAGCCGGCATGTTGCCATTTCAATGTATAAAGACATATCAGCCGGCACGTTGCCATTTTCAATATATATATAGACATATCAACCGGCATGTTGCCATTTTCAATATATAAAGACATATCAGCCGGCATGTTGCCATTTTCAATATATTTAAAGACATATCAACCGGCATGTTGCCATTTTAGATGTATAAAGACATATCAACCGGCACGTTGCCATTTTCAATGTATAAATACATATCAACCGGCATGTTTCCATTTCAATGTATAAAGACATATCAGCCGGCATGTTGCCATTTTCAATATATTTAAAGACATATCAACCGGCATGTTGCCATTTTAGATGTATAAAGACATATCAACCGGCACGTTGCCATTTTCAATGTATAAAGACATATCAACCGGCATGTTTCCATTTCAATGTATAAAGACATATCAGCCGGCATGTTGCCATTTCAATGTATAAAGACAAATCAGCCGGCATGTTGCCATTTTCAATATATTTAAAGACATATAAACCGGCATGTTGCCATTTTAGATGTATAAAGACATATCAACCGGCACGTTGCCATTTTCAATGTATAAAGACATATCAACCGGCATGTTGCCATTTCAATGTATAAAGACATATCAGCCGGCATGTTGCCATTTTTTTCAATGTATAAAGACATATCAACCGGTACGTTGCCATTTTCAATGTATAAAGACATATCAACCGGAATGTTGCCATTTTCAATGTATTAAGACATATCAACCGGCACGTTGCTATTTTCAATGTATAAAGACATATCAACCGGAATGTTGCCAATTTCAATATATATAAAGACATATAAACCGGCATGTTGCCATTTTAGATGTATAAAGACATATCAACCGGCACGTTGCCATTTTCAATGTATAAAGACATATCAACCGGCATGTTGCCATTTCAATGTATAAAGACATATCAGCCGGCATGTTGCCATTTTTTTCAATGTATAAAGACATATCAACCGGTACGTTGCCATTTTCAATGTATAAAGACATATCAACCGGAATGTTGCCATTTCAATGTATAAAGACATATCAACCGGCACGTTGCTATTTTCAATGTATAAAGACATATCAACCGGAATGTTGCCAATTTCAATATACATATAGACATATCAGCAGGCACGTTGCCATTTTCAATATATATATAGACATATCAACCGGCATGTTGCCATTTTCAATATATATATAGACATATCAACCGGCATGTTGCCATTTTCAATATAATTATATAGACATATCAAACGGCACGTTGCCATTTTCAATGTACTATAAATAAAGACATATCAAGCGGCACGTTGCCATTTTTCAATGTATACAATTTTTTTAACCGGCACGTTGCCATTTTCAAAGAAAGAAATATCAACCGGCACATTGCCATTTTCAATGTATAACGACATATGAACTGGCACGTTGCCATTTTCAATATACTTTATATAAAGAAATATCAACCTGCTCGTTGCCATTTTCAATGTACTATAATAAAGAAATGTCAACCGGCACGTTGCCATTTTCAATGTTTATATGTATAGTTGGTTGCTGAATGAATGATTTTGATGTGCTCTTTTTTATTTGATTTGATTTGATTTGATTTGATATGGTTTTATTCGAATATTCAACAATACAGCTGGAGGCTGATACAAGTGAATTTACAAGGTAAAAATAATTCCATAGACATAAAAATATAATTATATGCTTTAACACTTTTAAATGAATCCAGATATAAACAGTACATAGTAAATAAATCATAAATAATGAAAACAATAATAATATTGAGTTCGGTTTGCATACTTGGATATGAAATAAATAGAAATTCAAAGGGTGTAAGATTAGGTATACAGTTTGAGAGTCGGAGCAGGACATTTTGATAATGTATTAAGAAAAAAATTATTATTGATCATTAAAAAATTGAAATTAAATGATTAAACTGTAATATTTACATGAAGTATATATACAAAATAATTCGATAAAATACAATTATTAAATATTGTTATGTATGATCTTCATGAATACGTGATGTAAAACCTGGCTTGAAAACATAAAATTACATTTATTAAATTAAATTTATTGAAATAACATTAATAATTATTGCATTGATCAACTTGCATTTATCAAAGTTGAATTTAAAAGTCAGATAATATACATTGTTCTTTTGAGTTGCATAGATAATATTATAATTTAGTTGCATTTTATAATAATTTATCGGATCAAAATTGCATTTAACTAAATTATATCTCTAAAAATTACATTTCTTTTCACAAAATCAAATTCTTAAAAAATGCATTTTATCAAAGTTCTATTTATTAAAATCATATTTATCAAAACTATATTCATAAAACTAGATCCAAATTCAGATAGAGGTTCAGGATTAAATAGCTAGACCTATATGAGGAGGTCGGGATTCTTATTTAGTAAACGAACAATTGATGGGATACTAGAATTGTAATATCCTGTGGTCCTGCATTTTGGTTCATGGAGAAGATGTGAGTTCCGTAACTGCCTTCCAGACAGTGATCGTCGGGACTTTGGAAGAAAATCACGGTGGCGTGCTGACGTGAGAAGGTCACGTGCAAAGGAGAGGAGAAGACCTTCTCGTCGTGAGTGGAGAGAATCAAGACGGAGGTGATCCAAAGCACCGCGGTAGGAGTCATACCCACCAAGGATGACTCGACAGAACCTTTTCTGCACACGTTCAATGTCATTGGATTGAGCAGTGGTCAGTGACGAGGACCAGACAGGTGATGCGTATTCAAGTACAGGTCTGATGTACATAGCATAAATAGCAACCAAATCAGAGGTCGGAAGTCTACATTTTCTGAGGCGATATACAATGTAGAGACGTCTGCTAGCCTTCGAAACCATTTTCATATGTGGTCTGTTTATCCAATGATTATCATTATCAATAGTAGTTGCATTGAAGTAGAAAGTTTCTTGATAGATGAAGGTTTGAGCTGGATATATCCACCACATATCCCACTGTGTTGGCTATCGTGTGTATATCGTATCTTTAAAAAAATTTAAATCCTAATTTACACAAAACGACTGGCTGGTGCGTCTATAGCTCTGTATACACGTACATACACCGTATAGTATACATATATAGTACGTTCGTACTTCGATTCGAACTATTTATAAGTCTCACCAAATTGACGTTCTCTATTTCTGATTTTGGGTTTGCAATTTCGCTTTAAACCATTCACATCTTAACATTTTATTTTCTAGTGTACTTAATCTTAAAGAGCCTGTTCATTCTTGCTAAATATCCACTGATTTGAGTGAATTTATTTAGTTGAATTCCCTCGGTCCGTGCGATCTGAGATAGGACTATACTCGCACCACACGTACAAGGGCCTTCCTTAACGGACCAATCAGAGAATGGCAACCGAACTGTCGCTAGTAAATCGTCTCATTACAGTGGGGTCCATTTTGCCACGAAGTGGTCCATATATCCACCGAGCAGTTGGTCCCAAACATGTTATTGCTACACTGTGGTACTCATTTCAGTGGGGTCCATTTTGCCACGGAGTGGTCCATATATCCACCACGCAGTTGGTCCCACACATGTTATTGCTACACTGTGGTAATCATTTTCAGTGGGGTCCATTTTGCCACGGAGTGGTCCATATATCCACTACGCAGTTGGGCCCACATATTGCTACACTATGGTACTTATTTCAGTGAGGTCCATTTTGCCACGGAGTGGTCCATATATCCACCACGCAATTGGGCCAACATATGTTATTGGCTTATTGCTACACTGTGGTACTCATTACAGTGGGGTCCATTTTGCCACGGAGTGGTCCATATATCCACCACGCAGTTGGGCCCACACATGTTATTGCTACACTGTGGTACTCATTACAGTGGGGTCCATTTTACCACGGAGTGGTCCATATATCCACCACGCAGTTGGGCCGACACATGTTATTGCTGCACTGTGGTAATCATTTTCAGTGGGGTCCATTTTGCCACGGAGTAGTCCATATATCCACCACGCAGTTGGTCCTACATATGTTATTGCTACACTGTGGATCTCATTACAGTGGGGTCCATTTTGCCACGGAGTGGTCCATATATCCACCACGCAGTTGGGCCGACACATGTTATTGCTACACTGTGGTAATCATTTTCAGTGGGGTCCATTTTGCCACGGAGTGGTTCATAATCCACCACGCAGTTGGGCCCACATATGTTATTGCTACACTATGGTACTTATTTCAGTGGAGTCCATTTTGCCACGGAGGGGTCCATATATCCACCAGGCAGTTGGGCCCAAATATGTTATTGGCTTATTGCTATACTGTAGTACTCATTTCAGCGGGGTCTATTTTGCCATAGCCTCTTGTCGATGCCCTCGCGCTGTTGGAGTCTCTAAATTCTGACGAGCGAAGCGAGTCAGAGAAACCGAGGCGCTTGCGCTGAGGGCCTCTTGACAAGTGATCTGAATTTCTTATGTTTTACTTTGTTTGGCGAATATTCCGACCCTAGAGAAGTCGGTGAAAGTCATCCAATCAGAGAGAGCTACTATGACGTAATATCTACCGCTCTGTGCGAATTCCCTCCGTGAGAGCGAGACTGGCCGCCTAGTTGTAGTCTGCAAGCACAAACCCTGGTCAGTCGTAAAAGAGAGTGTGCACTAGAAGACTACCATATGCCACGTACTATAGCTGCTCCTGACCTATATTGGTACAACTAGTAGGTACCAGTAGAAAGCTGGGCTAGGCTTCTCTCAAGGCACAATGATTTTTTTGATAAAGTGTCAAATTAGGGTCTGTGCTTGCAGACTAGCTTAGTTGGGCAATCCCGAACACATGCACGTACACACACACAATCGCTGCGGTCTAGACATGCATAATTCAGTAGGAAATCGGGTCTCATGAATATATAATTCAGATCACTTGTCAAGAGGCCCTCAGCGCAAGCGCCTCGGTTTCTCTGACTCGCTTCGCTCGTCAGAATTTAGAGACTCCAACAGCGCGAGGGCATCGACAAGAGGCTAATTTTGCCACGGAGTGGTCCATATATCCACCACGCAGTTAGGCCGACACATGTTATTGCTACACTGTGGTAATAATTTTCAGTGGGGTCCATTTTGCCACGGAGTGGTCCATATATCCACCACGCAGTTGGGCCGACACATGTTATTGCTACACTGTGGTAATCATTTTCAGTGGGGTCCATTTTGCCACGGAGTGGTCCATAAATCCACCACGCAGTTGGGCCCACATATCGTCGGCCTTATGCCAAAAGGGCCTTATCTGCTTTTGGCCATTCCGAGATAATCGCGTTTAAAGGTTTTGGCCTCTCTAATAATCAAATGTTTGTGGTCGTTTTTTTGCTTTTGAAGCCAATTTCGATAAATGTGTTAAGTTATTAAGTTTTACATGAAATGTGTTAAATTTGTTATAAAATATTCAGAATTGTACATGCTATGTGCAAAAAACATGTTAGGGCCTTTTTGGCATAAGGCTTGAATGTACTACTATGTAGCGTATGTTATGCCAGAAGGGCCGTAACCTACTCGGCATTATGCCAAAAGGGGCGTAACCTACGCGGCGTTATGCCAAAAGTGCCTTAACCTGCCGTTATCGTACGCGTAACTATGCGCGTAACTATGCGCGCATACGCGCGCATAGTTAGCGCCCTTTTGGCATAAGGAAATTTTCTTGTTTCGCAACACCTTTGGTTTGCCAGAAAGGCCCTCCTAACGCAAATGGATCATCCGTGTAGGTTAAGGCCCTTTTGGCGTAAGGAAAAAGATGAGATACGCGTTAAGGCCCTTTTGAAATTCATAATTATCTTCATAAATAAATCGAATTTCAACAAGTGAAGCACATCATTTTAAAGAGAATGATGAAATCTACAAGGTGATATTAATAACTCAATAACCCCCAAAATCGGGTTAAGGCCCTTTTGGCATAAGGCCGACGATATGTTATTGGCTTATTGCTACACTGTGGTACTCATTTCAGCGGGGTCCATTTTGCCACGGAGTGGTCCATATATCCACCACGCAGTTGGGCCCACATATGTTATTGGCTTATTGCTACACTGTGGTACTCATTTCAGTTCCATTTTGCCACGGAGTGGTCTATATATCCACCACGCAGTTGGTCCTACACATGTTATTGCTACATTGTGATACTCATTACAGTGGGGTCCATTTTGCCACGGAGTGGTCCATATATCCACCACGCAGTTGGGCCCACATATGTTTTTGGCTTATTGCTACACTGTGGTACTCATTTCAGCGGGGTCCATTTTGCCACGGAGTGGTCCAATTTTATATCCACCACGCATTTGGGCTACATATGTTTTTGCTACACTGTGGTACTCATTTCGGCGGGGTCCATTTTGCCACGGGGTGGTCCATCTATCCACCACGCAGTTGGTCCTATATGTTATTGCTGCACTGTGGTACTCATTTTCAGTGTGGTCCATTTTGCCACGGAGTGGTCCATAAATCCACCACGCAGTTGGGCCCACATATGTTATTGGCTTATTGCTACACTGTGGTACTCATTTCAGCGGGGTCCATTTTGCCACGGAGTGGTCCATATATCCACCACGCAGTTGGGCCCACATATGTTATTGGCTTATTGCTACACTGTGGTACTCATTTCAGTTCCATTTTGCCACGGAGTGGTCTATATATCCACCACGCAGTTGGTCCTACACATGTTATTGCTACATTGTGATACTCATTACAGTGGGGTCCATTTTGCCACGGAGTGGTCCATATATCCACCACGCAGTTGGGCCCACATATGTTTTTGGCTTATTGCTACACTGTGGTACTCATTTCAGCGGGGTCCATTTTGCCACGGAGTGGTCCAATTTTATATCCACCACGCATTTGGGCTACATATGTTTTTGCTACACTTACGTGGTACTCATTTCGGCGGGGTCCATTTTGCCACGGGGTGGTCCATCTATCCACCACGCAGTTGGTCCTATATGTTATTGCTGCACTGTGGTACTCATTTTCAGTGGGGTCCATTTTGCCACGGAGTGGTCCATATATCCACTACGCAGTTGGTCCTATATGTTATTGCTACACTGTGGTACTCATTTTAGCGGGGTCCATTTCGCCACGCAGTGGTCTATATATCCACCACGCAGTTGGTCCTACACATGTTATTGCTACATTGTGGTAGTGGCTGTAGTCCTGGAGGTGGTAGAGGAAGTCCCGGGGGTGGTGGTTCCTGCTGGTTCCCGAAGTAGTGACAGTGGAACAACCAACCCAGGTGGTGGGGGTAGCTACTTGTAGAGGGGTGGTAAGTGTTCCCTGTCTGGTTCCTTAATGATGAAATGGTAGAGATCCCTACAGAGATGTGAAATAAGGATGGTTTCGGTGACCGTAAGTGAAGTTAGGAGGAAATTCTGTGTTAGAAGATCGGATGACAGCTCTGGTATGCGGAGTCCATTCGGATCGGTAGGCCTACGGTTTGAGTCTGTTCTGTTTTACGACCAATTGTTTCTGCTAACCGTCATGCACTTTTAGGATTCTTTGGATGTGGTTGTTGGCGGGTGACATGACTCGGTACGGTCCTCTCCAGTTTGGCTCCAACTTGCTTCTAGATGTGGTTGGATCCTTAAGCCAGTCGAGATCTCCAGGGTTGTAGACAAGACTTCTTGACATACATGAACTTCTACCTTGCTCTAGCTTGATCGTTTTGGGATCTGCATACAGAAAAGCTGTGTTCAGACGTTGGCGGAGGTCATGGGTGTATTGCAGGAGTGATGTAGGGGGTCTTGATCTTGGATAGTTACTGATGCTGGGATTCTAGCTTCTCTCCCGTGTACCATAAAGAAAGGCTTGAGACCTGTTGATGAGTGCACACTAGTGTTATCTCAAGCTGGTATGTCAATATTTTTATTTATCATATATATGTGTATATTATATTATATTATCATTTTGAAAGATACTAGATTTAAGGACTCTAAATTGTGTTCACAGCAGTCAAATAAACCCCAATAACTGGTTATTGGTCCCACTCTCCTCCTCTTTCAGCTAGGCACTTAACGAGTTGGTCCTTAATGGTCCTGTTTTTCCTTTCCACAATACCTGCTCCTTGTGGATGGTTGGGTGAAGAGCGGGATTTCCTGTTTCCAAGGGTCTTGCACAGTAATGTCTGACAATGTTAGCTTCAAATTGTCGTCCCTAGTCAGTGTGAAGGGTAACTGGTACACCATGCTCTCGAATGTAGTTTTTGAAAAGAAGTTAAGCCACTGTGGCTGATGATTGGTCTTTCTTGGCATACATATTGCCATAATTGGTGAAATGATCCACAATAACGAGGATATAACGATGCCCTTAGGAAGTTGTTGGAGGTTCGGCTATGTCATCGAACACGGTCTGAAACGGGGCAGATGTCGAGATGTTCTTGAGGGGGGCGTGGTAGTTGGGATTAGGTGATCTAGCCGCCTCAGATGCTCTGCATGTCTCGCAGAAATCAGGGACATCTATATGCATGTAGGGCCAGAAGTATAAATGACTTAGCTCGCTCGAGGGTCCGTTCTGCACTAAAGTGTCCTGAAGTTGGGTGACCATGAAGAAGGTTCAAAGCTTCTTGTAGGCCTATACTAAGCTTTCTGGGATTACGGCTTGCTAGCGTTTACTGATCGTTTCTCGTCCATTTTCGTGCGATACAAGATCGTTGTGGATGGATAGACGAGAAAGCTGCCAAAGAAGTCTGCGCTTTCTAGGCTGGATACGACGAATTTACTTGACAGTGGGTCTTGTATGGTTGGTTATCATGTGCCGGATATTTTCAAGGTCTTGTCTAGCTGCTGGTGGTGGAGAAGTTTAGGCTCGAGTCCTTGAAGGCAGTTTGGTGGGGAAGATGAAGGCTGAGGAACTTCTGATTGTAATTCAGACATACGGTGCCAACCGAAGAATGCTGCTGGGATGTAGCATTAAGGGTGTACACCTGAGGACTCTGAGTGAAAGAAGGACGAGAAAGATGTGACTCTTGATGGCTGTCAGGGTGATGAGACAAAGAGTCTTGGGGTCTGTCAGATGGACGACCATGACTTGGGCTCGATGGATGGTACTCACGACGGAGGATGTGCTTCGGTTGAGGACTTGGTGATGTATATCTTTTTGTAGATGAAGACTTGTAGCGTTGTGATGGTGAGTGATAACGCTGGGGAAAACGCTGGTCATACCTCTCAAAGTACCTCTGTTGAGGACTCTGTGATCGCTGCCTTGCAAAAGGACTACGTGAATGATGAAGGTTGTGATTACTGAATTGTGATTTCAGCATGTCAACATCATTGTCAACTTCGGAGCGGCGATTGCAGAGATATGTTTGCAGGTGGTCAAACTTCTCGTCCGTTTCATCTTGCGTGGCTGCAACACAAGTGGTTGGTTTAGGAACTCGGGTATCTCCTAGCAAGTGGGCTCTTTCTATCCGAAGAGCTCGGGGTATGTCATTATTTTTTCCAAAAACAGCAGTAAGCGCTCTCTCACTCTCTGCCAAACTTGCCTTTGTTGAAGAAGCATATTGCTCCGATTGTCTCATTTTCACTCGCGTGAACATTGCCAGCACAAACCACTGACCTCTACCTCCTGACTAGACGGATCATCGCACATTCCCATTCACTATACGTTACGTACTAAAAGGCTGTATTGTCTGACCGTTCATGAATATTCATGTTTTTGCTAAACTCGGCAAAATGTTTGCTTTTACTAGATGGAAAAATTACGGTGGGGGGTTGGATGAAATGGACAAAATGAAATAGGCCGAAGTGATCTATGATAATTCATGCGTTTTATGTTTCGTGTGCTCGACCTATAATCTTCAAATCGCTTGGTAAACTGAGTCCAAAGTTAGACTTGTTTCACATGTGTATTATAGGCAATGACGAGCTTGCAACCTATTTTGAAAAATTACGGTGGGTGAACTTTCAAAAGTCAATGAGACATGAGGGCTCCAATGAAAGAGCTAGTGATAACGTACGTCGGGGTGGATGTGCTTTTCGTTTAAACAAAAAATTAATTTTTAACGATTTAAAAAAAAAAACGTCCATAGGCTAACATGTTAGGCTGCTGACGCAGACCATGCTCTGACGATAGGGGGCGTCGTGAAATGAGACTAAACGGAGCCATATGGGAGATTCTCCCACACAGTAAAAGCTGATCCAACCAGGTGCGAAGGAAGGAGAACATGCAAACGACTTTCTGAACTAGGGTCAACTCCGGCTGCAACTTTCAGGCGCTTTGCCCACTGGGGAAAAATTTCTCCCATCCTGTATTATAGTAACACCGGTTAAAACCGGCACCAGCATTAGTGAGCCTCTAAATGTTGGGGCAAATTATCTCACAAGTATAGTGAGATAATATATATTTACAAGATGAATTATAGGTACCTATAATTCGCTTCTTTGCGGATGAAGTAAGGGAGACAAAACTCATAATCTCAATAAAGTAATAAGGCCTTAATTAGAACCGAGTAGAGAATCGAGCGAAGAAGTACGACATGAATTATGATGAAGCTGAATTAGCCTTGATGTAAACAGGGACGTGATAAAGAAGGACTGGAATCAAACCGCTCTCCTTTGACCCCATGCTCCAAGCCGCCGAAAAGTTATGCGCTAATCTGCAACTGTTGACAAGGTGGTGAGATAAAAGAGCTCATGAATTTTCAGGAGTTAGAATTCCTACAGCAGAAAATGGTATCACAGCAACTGTTCGCTGTCCCTTTCAATGATTGCTCATCCATTGTCGAATGTGTAAAGAGTAGAACAAGCGAACACAAACTTGTGTAATTTCATCCTTTGTTTAACTTCAAAAATACAAAAAACACGCGAAAACACGCATTAGCAAATTGTATGATATTGAAGATAGTAAATCATGGATTAAATAACGGGACAATAAAACATGCACAAATTAGCGCATTACCCTAAATTATTGAGTTTTTGTCAGGATGTAATTTTTCTTTTACCAACTCTGGCACACAAATTATAGAAGGGACGGAGTACTAATTTTGAAAATTTGTTTGATGCACTATTCCCAATACAATCCCCATTTTTGATTTACACTGAAACTGTGCCGGTAATTTAATATTTTGTAATAAATGTAAAACTGGTGCCTGCAGGGGCGGATCTAGCTTTTTGCTAAGGGGGGGGTTTGACCAAAATAATGACGATGCGGAGCATCGTCCACGAGCCGCGAAGCGGCGAGCCGATTTTTTTTTGGGTGTTTATTTGAACCCCGTAAGTGATGTTTTCCTGGCATCTATTAACACAATTTTTTTCTTTCTTTTTTTCTTTTTTTTTTCTTTTTTTTTCTTTTTTTTTTTTTTTTTTTTTTTGGGCCGCCCAAGGGGGGGGGGGGGGTTTAAACCCCCTAAACCCCCCCCGTAGATCCGCGCCTGGCCTGGCTTCCGAAAGTCCCCCCAGTGGAAACGCGGTTCGGAGCATGGAACTTCAAAGCCAAGTGGAATGTTACACATCGCATTGAATGCGTGTGAATAAATTACAAGAGTTTCGCCTCCTTTCTTTCACCTCCCTGATGTTAACTCTCTCTAAAAGACGTGTGCTCCATAAGAACAGCTCAGATATGCTATACCAGTACATTGGGTGGCTGCACATCCCAATATAATAGGGTTTAGAATGTGCTTGCCAGAGAAAGTATGTGTTGCTCTCTAACATTTTACAGGTGTCACTTTAGAAATGGATGACAATTGAATGAAAGGCCAGACTTCAAGCCACACAATTAAGTCAAGACAACAATATTTACAAATGTAAATTTCTTCTAAGGTCAAGTCACTACAGGTCTTTAATGAGCATATCCTCATCAGGCTCTTAAATCAGTCATGCACTATCATAGAGGAACAATGGTCTGTCACTGTTTTTCTTTCTTCATGAAAACATAATTAAAATTATTCAACTTAGCACATTGATAATGCACATGATTTTAAAACACATTACTTGATCTATGTATATCAGCAAAAGGCAAATAAATATATTACATTTAGTATGCTTCATAAATGATGTAATTTTCCCTCTTTTGTATATACTGTATAAGCTATTGTATTAAAAAAATTAATAATGCTAATTATAAAATTGCTTTAGATTTAGTTTAAAATATCACTGCACGACTACCTGAAGACAAAACAGTTGTTGAGGCTTTATTGTTGTAGGAGGAGACTTTGATGCATTTTAAGATAAAAATGTTGATATTGTATGTATTATGGTAGAAGCCGACTTGCATAATTATGAAGTAAGCATTTCCTGGTTATAACAATCTTAAATATATTAATTACGTTCGTTGACATGGCAAACATCAATATTACATGAATTGATTCAACTGTGATCTTAGATGGCAAATTATGATATAAACTTAATTATCTTTTGATGGAAGGTCATTTCCATATTTGCCACAATTAACCTTAATATTGATTTTAAAATGTGTCTACCTTGTTCACTGTTCCACTTGGTTATTTACAACGACATTAAAGGTAAAAATATGAATTTTTATTTTTATTGTTGATTTGCGCATTATGCAAATTGCATTCATTACTTAGATGTTTTGTAAAAGGACGCTTATTTGCATATTATGCAAATTGGGTTCACAATTTGGAAATCAAATATTGTGTCCACCATACTTAGTAACATCACAAACATAATGTCGGGCATTTACCTTTTTTTCTCTCCATATTTTTCCCTCCACAGGGATTTTATCGACTTTCATTTGAAACAAATATATAAATATATATTCAAGGTAATTTATATTTATAACATAAATAAAACTGGCTTCTCAAGATACAAGTGTTGTTGAATTGTTGAGTTAACAGAAAACTAACAAATCTTCAATAATTCATTTTTGATATTCATGGAAAGAAAACAAATACAGAAAAATATCATTTAATGTAAAACAGGGCATGTAAATGATTTCAATCGGGTACATAAATGCGAAAATTCTTTTCATGGCCGATGTAAATTTGCATATAAATTTTGCAAATTGTGGTTATGAAATTATTCTATATGTAACACCCATAAAGTGTGACTAGTATGGACATCATTCCCTCAGCATTGATTCATTTAACTACAGTTTCCCCTCTCTACTTCTCATCTCTCTCCGATTCTTTTCCCCTCTCTCTACTGTGTGGGGATATACACCTGTTATGCACATAACCCTATAGGCATCTCTATCCTCCACTCTCTCTTCTCTGACCACCTCTCTCCTTGGAATGTTATCTTTAGTCCGCTTATCTGGACATTGCAAACATGTGGTCATGCTCTTTTGCTTCTAAAACATTGTGAGGGGAAGACGTGTATTGGTGCTGGCTCCCTTTTATAGGTAAGAGAATGATATTCTCACTACTAATTCTCACATTCTCATTCTTAATCTAGAGTGATGTATATATATATATATTTGTATATTGCTAGATAAATGTATTTCACTTCTTAACAACTTTGTTCACGAGATGAATATCATACAATTCCCATTCTCTGTCAGATGATTTGTCATTGTAGGGAACTTTTGATTCGCTACATAGTCTTAGCATATTCTCTGAAGACCTGTTTATTACCTTGTTTATAATCTCCTGAGTGAGAGTTATGTCGGTCAATGCATATAGGCATATAGTACATCTCCTGTGGAGTATAGTTGTATTATACCTAGATAACTGTTTGTTAAGAGCAGCTCTTGTTAATACAGTATTAGATATATTATTATCCTGATTTGGAGAAGCTAGGCATACAGGGTCTGAATGACCTAGACTAGATGCCAGTTGGTCAGTAGGACACAGGAGGGGAAGTCTGTGTAAAGAAAGGATCTGATTGTTTTAGTACAGGTACATGTACTATACTACATGCTTCTACTAGAGAGGATTTTTATACTCTTCATACATTGCTTTCTTTTATATCTTTGACTATGTTTATTAACTATGTTTCGCCTTATTATGCGATTGCCTTTGAACAATTAATGCATTGTTTGCCACTCTTGTGAAACACTGAATTGGAAAGAGATTATTTTATGTTTTGTTGTTATATTATAATGTGTCTTTTACATATTGTTATTATCCAAACTAATATGTGAATTCTGGCGTTGGTCTGGTTAAATCGGTAGTCAGCCTGCTACTGAGGGCGTCAACGTCATACAAGGGTATCTCTGTCCAGTTCAGTTGTTACGTGGTTTTGTTATATTAATGTATGCCCAGTATACTTGCTTTGTTTTATTAACCTCCCTTTTATAGCCCTTCACTGCGGAGAAACGAATCTTCGGCTTTCTTGAAGAGATCACGCAACTCCATCCCATCAACCCTGTCCATTGGATAACAGCCTCCATATTTAAATTGACTTATATGAACGCTATGCAGTAATGATCATTATAGGGAACGCTATCCTGAATTAATTATTGTTCTCCAACAATACGCGTTTGATAGCAACGTCCCATATTCGTTGATGAGCGGACAATCTTCTTTTTCTTTATAAACGACCGGTCTTATTAATATAAATCGTAGTGGGCCCTTAAGTATATTATATTTGTTTATTTGATTATCTGTAAAAGTATATCTCATGCCTTAGCTTATCCACCCTTCGGATAAGCAGATTAAAGGTGAAACAGTAAATCAATTACTATTGTCTTATATCCCTTTGTTGACTGTATGCATGATATTGAAGCACGAACCTGGTGTTACAAATGGCGACCTTGCCAGGACTTATGCTTTGAATAATACAGTTACTCAATTTTTATAAGGTAAATAAATTTTTCCCGTTCAATTTTACATGCAATTTTTTATTTCACTTGTTTTCGGGAGCCAGTACCAGTGAAGGTTATTTTGTAGTATATATATAATGGCAGAATATAAGGCAAACTTGTTAGCGCCAGCTAGGGCCCTATGCAAGAAAGAGGATATTGCCTTAGATATGGCAGTCCTCCTCATTGGGGATAAGGTGGATGATAATATTACTATTGATGAATTGTTATGTGCTATCTCTGAAGTAGTGAACTGTGTACAGAGTGCAGCGGTGCTGGAACGACAGCCTCACTGCAAGTCACCCTCTATCGCCCTACTTATGGAACTGGACCAGAATGTTTCACAGGTCACCCTAAACGACCAAGACATCCACGTGCCCATAAGAGGAACCCTCACGCCCTTTCATCTAGTGTTGCTAGCTCATCGAACAAAACAAACAGGGCGAAGAGTGACACTGGTAGAAGCTAGAGAACAAATGAGTGCAACTCGATCGCGAGCCCCAGAGTTCCCCCAAGTACAGCCAGGACCAATGCCTCGGGAAGGGCAAGATCATCGTCTGATGAAAGAATTTTTCAATTTGAGCCTCCACTCAAATTACAGAAAGCTGAGGCCTTTCTCAGGATCTCTCTCACCATCCCGTGACGAAGATGGTTTCGACCTGTGGGTTGATCAAGCAGAAGGGCAGCTGCAGGAGTGGACAGCGGCCGGCCTTGAAGAGGTAGAAAAGCGGCGGCGAATCAGCGAAGCCCTTAGACCCCCTGCATCAACAATTGTGAGGGATCTGAAGCTATGTAAGCTGCAGGCATCCGCAGACGATTATATTGCAGCCCTCGAAGCTGCATTCGGCACCACCGAGAGCGGGGAGGAGATACTCCTGAAGTTCCACGACATGGCGCAGCATGACCAGGAGAAACCCTCAGAGTTCATCATGCGGTTGAACTCTACGCTGAGACGGGCAGTTCGAAAGGGAGGAGCGCCTCCGGAAAGGGCAGACTACCTCCGGCTGCAGAAGTTCATCCGGAGTCTCTATGATGAGATGCTCCTAGTGAGTTTGAGGCTTAGGGATCTCTTGCATGATCCACCCTCCTTCATCACCCTTCTAAGCCAGGTGAGGCGATATGAAGTGGAGGTCGCAGAGAAGAGACAGAGGAGACCTGTCAAAGGGAGAAGTCTCCAAGCAGTGGTTGAAAGCCCTACGGAACCATCAAACGCCATGGAGGTGCGGCTTGCAAGGCTGGAGCAGCAGATGAGGGACAGGGGGGCGACAAATCAGGACCCGGTAGTGGTGAATGCTTTCCAAACCCCAGACACCAGCACCAAACATCCCAACTTCTGCTACAAGTGTGGGGAAGACGGGCATTTTCGTAGGAAGTGTCCGAACCCCCCTAACCTGGCTGCAGTCAACCAAAAGCTCATAAGTTGTCTCAGTCAGGGAAACGCCTTTGGGTACCAGAGACGGAGCCGTCTGGGGCCCGAGTCCACTCAAGCTCCAAACAAGACATACCCGCCACGTCAATGAGCAGCCAACATGAGCATGCAAGGGAGGATACAGGAAATGACATTCCGAGTGGTCTGGTTGGGGAAAGTGCTTCCTACCCCTGTTTTGTGGACAACCATCCTTTACAATGCTTGCTAGACAGTGGATCGCAAGTCACCCTCATACCAGAAAGCCTGTGTAAGAAGTTGGAGAAGTACGTTCACCCTCTTAAGGACCTGGTCTTGTGGCACGGTGGTGGAGGCCAAATACCGTATATTGGGTATACTCAAATAGATATCAGCTTTGAGTTAGAATTCACCGGCACCGACAAGCCATTCTCTACACTAGCTCTAGTCATCCCAGATAATCGGAACACCAAAGACCATCCTGTTGTTGTGGGAACCAACTCTGGAGTGTTCCGCCAATGCTACCATACATACAAGAGGAAACCAACTGACTCGATAAATCCCATCTGTTCAGCCATATACAATAGAATCGCCAAAAATGATGTTGATGTGGCAAGCTTGCCTTTGACATGGGGTCCCATATCTACAGAGGATAAGCAGCAGCTCCTGAACATATTACAAGACAAGTCTGCAGTGTTCTGTCATGATCCCCTAAACATGGGTAAGACAGACAAGATCTACCATGAGATACGAATGACCGATGAGACGCCATTTAGGGAGAGATCCAGAAGAGTGTCTCCTGCCGACCTTGAAGATCTGAGGGAGCATCTTCAAGAACTCTTAGAAGCTGGCATCATAAAAGAGTCTCGTAGTCGTTACGCATCCCCAATTGTCCTTGTCAGGAAAAAGACAGGAAAGTTACGCCTCTGCATAGACTACCGGAAATTGAATGCCAGAACCGTTCCCGACCAATACGTTGTACCACTCATCCAAGAAGCAATAGATGCCTTGAGTGGTAATAAGTGGTTTTCCGTGCTTGATTTGAAGTCAGGGTACTACCAGATTCCTATGGCTGACCAAGATAAGGAGAAAACTGCCTTCATCTGCCCGGTAGGCTTCTATCAATTTGAACGGATGCCACAAGGAGTCAAGGGAGCACCAGCCACATTCCAGAGACTCATGGAGCAGTGCATGACTGGAATACACCTCAAGGAAGCCCTTGTATACATGGATGATATCATCGTATTTGGAAAGACACTAGAGGAGATGACTACACGCCTCATGAAAGTCCTAGACCGTCTCATTTCATATGGACTCAAAGTATCTCCAGAGAAGTGTCAGCTTTGCTGTAACTCAGTCAAGTACTTGGGACATGTCGTCTCTGATGAGGGTGTCAAGACAGACACAAGCAAAACGGCGGTACTCAAAGATTGGCCAACTCCAACTACTGTGAAGGAACTGCGATCTTTCCTCGGCTTTACAGGATACTACCGGAGATTTGTCAAGGGCTATTCCAAGATTGCTCGACCACTGCATTCCTTGACTGCAGGAGTTGCAAAGAAGGGCCAGCCGACGAAAGGGAAATTCAGACCATCAGAGCCATTAGGAGATAAGTGGACAACAGAGTGCACCAGTGCCTTCAACCAGTTGAAAGATTCCTTATCAAGTGCCCCAGTGCTGGCATTTGCAGACTTGCATAAGCCATTCGTCCTGCAGTTGGATGCAAGTGGAGACGGACTTGGGGCAGTCCTTTGCCAGGATTGTGATGGTCAACTGCGTCCTGTAGCCTATGCTAGTCGAGGTCTCTCAAAATCTGAGCGGAACTACCCGGCCCACAAGTTAGAATTCCTCGCACTGAAGTGGGCGGTAACTGAACAGTTCAACGACTACTTGTACATGGCCAAGGGGACCAAGATATTTACGGACAACAATCCGCTGACATACGTCCTTACGTCAGCCAAACTTGACGCCACTGGACACCGCTGGGTATCACAACTGGCAAATTTTGATATCAGCATCCACTACCGCCCAGGCCGAGCAAATGCCAATGCTGATGCTTTATCTCGACTACCTGAACCCAGACAACCTAAAGAATATCCAGACCTGAGATATCTGACAGCACGACTCAAAGAGGATCTAGGTGAGCCAGACCAAATCATTGATCTCGAAGCTACCAACTCAGTCTTGATGTCAGTGTCTGCAGCCACGAAATCAAGGATTTCCCATTCAAGTCCTGAAGCCTTGGTGTCCTGCCTGTCCATGAGCGCAGAAGCAGTGCCAGATGAATATGAATTCCCAAAAGTTAGCAGTATGGCAAACCAGGTTAACTGGACCGGTGCACAGGACGCTGACCCAGCAATCAAAGCAGCAAAATATTGGGTTCAGAGTGGTAGAAAGCCCAATAGACGCACCCCCAAATCATCCGATGAGAGAATTCTTGTTCGAGAGTTCCCGAAGCTCAAACTCATTCGAGGCGTGTTGCACAGAGTGTCGAAAGTCCGGGACGGAAGGACGATATTTCAACTCGTCTTACCAAAGTCTCATCGACAAGATGCACTACGGAGCCTGCATGACCAACACGGACACCTTGGAAGTGACAAAACATCCTCCCTCGTTCGTGCCAGATTTTTTTGGCCTAAGATGGCACAAGATATTGAAAGATGGGTTGGAAACTGCAGGAGATGCCAAGCCCGCAAGACCCTCCCCACACGGAGCGCCCCACTTCACAGCATACAAACCACCCAACCTATGGAGCTGGTGTGTATGGATTTTCTTGGACTGGAGATAGACGCCAGGGGTTTCAAATCTATCCTAGTGGTCACCGACCATTTTACGAGGTACGCCCAGGCATTCCCAACTAAGGATCAGACAGCGCGAACAGTCGCTCGAGTGCTATGGGAAAAGTATTTCGTCCACTATGGCCTGCCGCAAAGACTCCATTCTGATCAAGGACGAGAGTTCGAGGGAAAAGTGATTAAAGAACTGACCAAGCTTCTCAACATCAAGAAATCCCGCACTACTCCGTATCACCCCCAAGGAGACCCCCAGCCAGAACGCTTTAACCGGACATTACTGAATATGCTTGGCACACTCAAGCATGAAGAGAAGGTAAACTGGAGCCAACATGTGGCATCATTAGTCCATGCCTATAACTCCACCAAGACGGACAGCACTGGTTACAGTCCATACTACCTGATGTTTGGAAGGGAGGCTCGGTTGGCGATAGACGTGGAGTTTGACACTCGCCCAGATGGCTGTCACGCCATAGATCATGTCAAATATGTATCAAAGTTGAGGGCGGGGCTTAAGCAGGCTTTCCAGGCAGCCAAGACAGCGTCACAGAAGGCGGCAACAACCAATAAGCAGCGGTATGACTTGAAAGTGCGGGGCAGAGAACTCCACGCCGGTGACCGGGTGCTTGTGAAGAATTTTGGATTGAAAGGCCCCCACAAACTTGCTGATCGGTGGAAGGCTGAACCATATACGGTGCTAGGCCAAAACGACATCTCTCTTCCAGTGTATAACGTACAGTCAGAATCTGGTGGTAAAGTCTCGACGCTGCACCGTAATCTACTCCTCCCCATAGGACGACCTGATCCAGAGGTGGAAGAACAACATATTGATCCTCTACCACCCCAATCAGTCCCTAAGCGCTTGAGAAAGAAAGGCCGACCCATTCGGAAAGGTCCACAAACCTCTAGCTATGTGACCAGTGATTCCGATAGTGATGGCTTTTCTGTTCTCTATTATCCGCCAGAACCCTCTCGTCAGGACCAGACACCTTTGGATCCACAACCTGTAGCTGAAGTAGACACTATCCACGATGTATTGACTGGCAGTACAGAGCAGTTAGCGATTAATCTCAGGCCTGAAGCACAGGAATTCACTCCTAGTAATCAGGTACAGAACGATGAGATTGAGAATACTACTGTTCCCCATATAGAGGATCTTTATAGTCAGCCGCGCCTTGATGGTCCGCAGGAGATCGATGAAGCATCTGTTGAGAGGGATATTGATGTGGTTAACATGCCAGCTGTAGAGGTAGAAGAGACAGCCCCTGAGATTATCAGCTCTCTAGATTCCCAGCCTTCTCAAGAAGAGGTAGAATCGTCTTCCTCCAATGAAGCTTCTGAATATATTGAATCCCTTTCTTCAGATCGAGTACCTGAAGAGGCAAATTCTTCTACTTTTGGAGAGGCTCTAAACACACCCGACTCTCCAGTTTCTAATGAAATAGCTGAAGAGATGAACACTGTTATCCCCGACCTGGCCTCACGTGACCACCAAGAAGAGGTTAATCCGAGCCATGAAGACATCAGTGAGAACCTTGACTTTCCTTCACCAACGCGCTCTGTACAAAGTGACTTGAGAAAGTCAACTAGGCCTTCCATAGCACCAACGAGGCTGAATTATTATAACCCGGGTGAACCGTTTAATCTATCCGTTGATGCTGTTGATGCTAAGCCGAAACGTAAAGGGATTTTCAGTTACGTTAGGCAGAGGTTATTAGGACATTGATAACAGTATATAAAGAAAGAGTAAGAAAAAAAAAAAACTACAAAAATAATTTTTTGAACTAAATTCTTTTCTTTTTGATCTATATCTCACCGGGACGGTGAAAGGTTGGAGGGGGAGAGTGTAACACCCATAAAGTGTGACTAGTATGGACATCATTCCCTCAGCATTGATTCATTTAACTACAGTTTCCCCTCTCTACTTCTCATCTCTCTCCGATTCTTTTCCCCTCTCTCTACTGTGTGGGGATATACACCTGTTATGCACATAACCCTATAGGCATCTCTATCCTCCACTCTCTCTTCTCTGACCACCTCTCTCCTTGGAATGTTATCTTTAGTCCGCTTATCTGGACATTGCAAACATGTGGTCATGCTCTTTTGCTTCTAAAACATTGTGAGGGGAAGACGTGTATTGGTGCTGGCTCCCTTTTATAGGTAAGAGAATGATATTCTCACTACTAATTCTCACATTCTCATTCTTAATCTAGAGTGATGTATATATATATATATTTGTATATTGCTAGATAAATGTATTTCACTTCTTAACAACTTTGTTCACGAGATGAATATCATACATTCCCATTCTCTGTCAGATGATTTGTCATTGTAGGGAACTTTTGATTCGCTACATAGTCTTAGCATATTCTCTGAAGACCTGTTTATTACCTTGTTTATAATCTCCTGAGTGAGAGTTATGTCGGTCAATGCATAGGCATATAGTACATCTCCTGTGGAGTATAGTTGTATTATACCTAGATAACTGTTTGTTAAGAGCAGCTCTTGTTAATACAGTATTAGATATATTATTATCCTGATTTGGAGAAGCTAGGCATACAGGGTCTGAATGACCTAGACTAGATGCCAGTTGGTCAGTAGGACACAGGAGGGGAAGTCTGTGTAAAGAAAGGATCTGATTGTTTTAGTACAGGTACATGTACTATACTACATGCTTCTACTAGAGAGGATTTTTATACTCTTCATACATTGCTTTCTTTTATATCTTTGACTATGTTTATTAACTATGTTTCGCCTTATTATGCGATTGCCTTTGAACAATTAATGCATTGTTTGCCACTCTTGTGAAACACTGAATTGGAAAGAGATTATTTTATGTTTTGTTGTTATATTATAATGTGTCTTTTACATATTGTTATTATCCAAACTAATATGTGAATTCTGGCGTTGGTCTGGTTAAATCGGTAGTCAGCCTGCTACTGAGGGCGTCAACGTCATACAAGGGTATCTCTGTCCAGTTCAGTTGTTACGTGGTTTTGTTATATTAATGTATGCCCAGTATACTTGCTTTGTTTTATTAACCTCCCTTTTATAGCCCTTCACTGCGGAGAAACGAATCTTCGGCTTTCTTGAAGAGATCACGCAACTCCATCCCATCAACCCTGTCCATTGGATAACAGCCTCCATATTTAAATTGACTTATATGAACGCTATGCAGTAATGATCATTATAGGGAACGCTATCCTGAATTAATTATTGTTCTCCAACAATACGCGTTTGATAGCAACGTCCCATATTCGTTGATGAGCGGACAATCTTCTTTTTCTTTATAAACGACCGGTCTTATTAATATAAATCGTAGTGGGCCCTTAAGTATATTATATTTGTTTATTTGATTATCTGTAAAAGTATATCTCATGCCTTAGCTTATCCACCCTTCGGATAAGCAGATTAAAGGTGAAACAGTAAATCAATTACTATTGTCTTATATCCCTTTGTTGACTGTATGCATGATATTGAAGCACGAACCTGGTGTTACAAATGGCGACCTTGCCAGGACTTATGCTTTGAATAATACAGTTACTCAATTTTTATAAGGTAAATAAATGTTTCCCGTTCAATTTTACATGCAATTTTTTATTTCACTTGTTTTCGGGAGCCAGTACCAGTGAAGGTTATTTTGTAGTATATATATAATGGCAGAATATAAGGCAAACTTGTTAGCGCCAGCTAGGGCCCTATGCAAGAAAGAGGATATTGCCTTAGATATGGCAGTCCTCCTCATTGGGGATAAGGTGGATGATAATATTACTATTGATGAATTGTTATGTGCTATCTCTGAAGTAGTGAACTGTGTACAGAGTGCAGCGGTGCTGGAACGACAGCCTCACTGCAAGTCACCCTCTATCGCCCTACTTATGGAACTGGACCAGAATGTTTCACAGGTCACCCTAAACGACCAAGACATCCACGTGCCCATAAGAGGAACCCTCACGCCCTTTCATCTAGTGTTGCTAGCTCATCGAACAAAACAAACAGGGCGAAGAGTGACACTGGTAGAAGCTAGAGAACAAATGAGTGCAACTCGATCGCGAGCCCCAGAGTTCCCCCAAGTACAGCCAGGACCAATGCCTCGGGAAGGGCAAGATCATCGTCTGATGAAAGAATTTTTCAATTTGAGCCTCCACTCAAATTACAGAAAGCTGAGGCCTTTCTCAGGATCTCTCTCACCATCCCGTGACGAAGATGGTTTCGACCTGTGGGTTGATCAAGCAGAAGGGCAGCTGCAGGAGTGGACAGCGGCCGGCCTTGAAGAGGTAGAAAAGCGGCGGCGAATCAGCGAAGCCCTTAGACCCCCTGCATCAACAATTGTGAGGGATCTGAAGCTATGTAAGCTGCAGGCATCCGCAGACGATTATATTGCAGCCCTCGAAGCTGCATTCGGCACCACCGAGAGCGGGGAGGAGATACTCCTGAAGTTCCACGACATGGCGCAGCATGACCAGGAGAAACCCTCAGAGTTCATCATGCGGTTGAACTCTACGCTGAGACGGGCAGTTCGAAAGGGAGGAGCGCCTCCGGAAAGGGCAGACTACCTCCGGCTGCAGAAGTTCATCCGGAGTCTCTATGATGAGATGCTCCTAGTGAGTTTGAGGCTTAGGGATCTCTTGCATGATCCACCCTCCTTCATCACCCTTCTAAGCCAGGTGAGGCGATATGAAGTGGAGGTCGCAGAGAAGAGACAGAGGAGACCTGTCAAAGGGAGAAGTCTCCAAGCAGTGGTTGAAAGCCCTACGGAACCATCAAACGCCATGGAGGTGCGGCTTGCAAGGCTGGAGCAGCAGATGAGGGACAGGGGGGCGACAAATCAGGACCCGGTAGTGGTGAATGCTTTCCAAACCCCAGACACCAGCACCAAACATCCCAACTTCTGCTACAAGTGTGGGGAAGACGGGCATTTTCGTAGGAAGTGTCCGAACCCCCCTAACCTGGCTACAGTCAACCAAAAGCTCATAAGTTGTCTCAGTCAGGGAAACGCCTTTGGGTACCAGAGACGGAGCCGTCTGGGGCCCGAGTCCACTCAAGCTCCAAACAAGACATACCCGCCACGTCAATGAGCAGCCAACATGAGCATGCAAGGGAGGATACAGGAAATGACATTCCGAGTGGTCTGGTTGGGGAAAGTGCTTCCTACCCCTGTTTTGTGGACAACCATCCTTTACAATGCTTGCTAGACAGTGGATCGCAAGTCACCCTCATACCAGAAAGCCTGTGTAAGAAGTTGGAGAAGTACGTTCACCCTCTTAAGGACCTGGTCTTGTGGCACGGTGGTGGAGGCCAAATACCGTATATTGGGTATACTCAAATAGATATCAGCTTTGAGTTAGAATTCACCGGCACCGACAAGCCATTCTCTACACTAGCTCTAGTCATCCCAGATAATCGGAACACCAAAGACCATCCTGTTGTTGTGGGAACCAACTCTGGAGTGTTCCGCCAATGCTACCATACATACAAGAGGAAACCAACTGACTCGATAAATCCCATCTGTTCAGCCATATACAATAGAATCGCCAAAAATGATGTTGATGTGGCAAGCTTGCCTTTGACATGGGGTCCCATATCTACAGAGGATAAGCAGCAGCTCCTGAACATATTACAAGACAAGTCTGCAGTGTTCTGTCATGATCCCCTAAACATGGGTAAGACAGACAAGATCTACCATGAGATACGAATGACCGATGAGACGCCATTTAGGGAGAGATCCAGAAGAGTGTCTCCTGCCGACCTTGAAGATCTGAGGGAGCATCTTCAAGAACTCTTAGAAGCTGGCATCATAAAAGAGTCTCGTAGTCGTTACGCATCCCCAATTGTCCTTGTCAGGAAAAAGACAGGAAAGTTACGCCTCTGCATAGACTACCGGAAATTGAATGCCAGAACCGTTCCCGACCAATACGTTGTACCACTCATCCAAGAAGCAATAGATGCCTTGAGTGGTAATAAGTGGTTTTCCGTGCTTGATTTGAAGTCAGGGTACTACCAGATTCCTATGGCTGACCAAGATAAGGAGAAAACTGCCTTCATCTGCCCGGTAGGCTTCTATCAATTTGAACGGATGCCACAAGGAGTCAAGGGAGCACCAGCCACATTCCAGAGACTCATGGAGCAGTGCATGACTGGAATACACCTCAAGGAAGCCCTTGTATACATGGATGATATCATCGTATTTGGAAAGACACTAGAGGAGATGACTACACGCCTCATGAAAGTCCTAGACCGTCTCATTTCATATGGACTCAAAGTATCTCCAGAGAAGTGTCAGCTTTGCTGTAACTCAGTCAAGTACTTGGGACATGTCGTCTCTGATGAGGGTGTCAAGACAGACACAAGCAAAACGGCGGTACTCAAAGATTGGCCAACTCCAACTACTGTGAAGGAACTGCGATCTTTCCTCGGCTTTACAGGATACTACCGGAGATTTGTCAAGGGCTATTCCAAGATTGCTCGACCACTGCATTCCTTGACTGCAGGAGTTGCAAAGAAGGGCCAGCCGACGAAAGGGAAATTCAGACCATCAGAGCCATTAGGAGATAAGTGGACAACAGAGTGCACCAGTGCCTTCAACCAGTTGAAAGATTCCTTATCAAGTGCCCCAGTGCTGGCATTTGCAGACTTGCATAAGCCATTCGTCCTGCAGTTGGATGCAAGTGGAGACGGACTTGGGGCAGTCCTTTGCCAGGATTGTGATGGTCAACTGCGTCCTGTAGCCTATGCTAGTCGAGGTCTCTCAAAATCTGAGCGGAACTACCCGGCCCACAAGTTAGAATTCCTCGCACTGAAGTGGGCGGTAACTGAACAGTTCAACGACTACTTGTACATGGCCAAGGGGACCAAGATATTTACGGACAACAATCCGCTGACATACGTCCTTACGTCAGCCAAACTTGACGCCACTGGACACCGCTGGGTATCACAACTGGCAAATTTTGATATCAGCATCCACTACCGCCCAGGCCGAGCAAATGCCAATGCTGATGCTTTATCTCGACTACCTGAACCCAGACAACCTAAAGAATATCCAGACCTGAGATATCTGACAGCACGACTCAAAGAGGATCTAGGTGAGCCAGACCAAATCATTGATCTCGAAGCTACCAACTCAGTCTTGATGTCAGTGTCTGCAGCCACGAAATCAAGGATTTCCCATTCAAGTCCTGAAGCCTTGGTGTCCTGCCTGTCCATGAGCGCAGAAGCAGTGCCAGATGAATATGAATTCCCAAAAGTTAGCAGTATGGCAAACCAGGTTAACTGGACCGGTGCACAGGACGCTGACCCAGCAATCAAAGCAGCAAAATATTGGGTTCAGAGTGGTAGAAAGCCCAATAGACGCACCCCCAAATCATCCGATGAGAGAATTCTTGTTCGAGAGTTCCCGAAGCTCAAACTCATTCGAGGCGTGTTGCACAGAGTGTCGAAAGTCCGGGACGGAAGGACGATATTTCAACTCGTCTTACCAAAGTCTCATCGACAAGATGCACTACGGAGCCTGCATGACCAACACGGACACCTTGGAAGTGACAAAACATCCTCCCTCGTTCGTGCCAGATTTTTTTGGCCTAAGATGGCACAAGATATTGAAAGATGGGTTGGAAACTGCAGGAGATGCCAAGCCCGCAAGACCCTCCCCACACGGAGCGCCCCACTTCACAGCATACAAACCACCCAACCTATGGAGCTGGTGTGTATGGATTTTCTTGGACTGGAGATAGACGCCAGGGGTTTCAAATCTATCCTAGTGGTCACCGACCATTTTACGAGGTACGCCCAGGCATTCCCAACTAAGGATCAGACAGCGCGAACAGTCGCTCGAGTGCTATGGGAAAAGTATTTCGTCCACTATGGCCTGCCGCAAAGACTCCATTCTGATCAAGGACGAGAGTTCGAGGGAAAAGTGATTAAAGAACTGACCAAGCTTCTCAACATCAAGAAATCCCGCACTACTCCGTATCACCCCCAAGGAGACCCCCAGCCAGAACGCTTTAACCGGACATTACTGAATATGCTTGGCACACTCAAGCATGAAGAGAAGGTAAACTGGAGCCAACATGTGGCATCATTAGTCCATGCCTATAACTCCACCAAGACGGACAGCACTGGTTACAGTCCATACTACCTGATGTTTGGAAGGGAGGCTCGGTTGGCGATAGACGTGGAGTTTGACACTCGCCCAGATGGCTGTCACGCCATAGATCATGTCAAATATGTATCAAAGTTGAGGGCGGGGCTTAAGCAGGCTTTCCAGGCAGCCAAGACAGCGTCACAGAAGGCGGCAACAACCAATAAGCAGCGGTATGACTTGAAAGTGCGGGGCAGAGAACTCCACGCCGGTGACCGGGTGCTTGTGAAGAATTTTGGATTGAAAGGCCCCCACAAACTTGCTGATCGGTGGAAGGCTGAACCATATACGGTGCTAGGCCAAAACGACATCTCTCTTCCAGTGTATAACGTACAGTCAGAATCTGGTGGTAAAGTCTCGACGCTGCACCGTAATCTACTCCTCCCCATAGGACGACCTGATCCAGAGGTGGAAGAACAACATATTGATCCTCTACCACCCCAATCAGTCCCTAAGCGCTTGAGAAAGAAAGGCCGACCCATTCGGAAAGGTCCACAAACCTCTAGCTATGTGACCAGTGATTCCGATAGTGATGGCTTTTCTGTTCTCTATTATCCGCCAGAACCCTCTCGTCAGGACCAGACACCTTTGGATCCACAACCTGTAGCTGAAGTAGACACTATCCACGATGTATTGACTGGCAGTACAGAGCAGTTAGCGATTAATCTCAGGCCTGAAGCACAGGAATTCACTCCTAGTAATCAGGTACAGAACGATGAGATTGAGAATACTACTGTTCCCCATATAGAGGATCTTTATAGTCAGCCGCGCCTTGATGGTCCGCAGGAGATCGATGAAGCATCTGTTGAGAGGGATATTGATGTGGTTAACATGCCAGCTGTAGAGGTAGAAGAGACAGCCCCTGAGATTATCAGCTCTCTAGATTCCCAGCCTTCTCAAGAAGAGGTAGAATCGTCTTCCTCCAATGAAGCTTCTGAATATATTGAATCCCTTTCTTCAGATCGAGTACCTGAAGAGGCAAATTCTTCTACTTTTGGAGAGGCTCTAAACACACCCGACTCTCCAGTTTCTAATGAAATAGCTGAAGAGATGAACACTGTTATCCCCGACCTGGCCTCACGTGACCACCAAGAAGAGGTTAATCCGAGCCATGAAGACATCAGTGAGAACCTTGACTTTCCTTCACCAACGCGCTCTGTACAAAGTGACTTGAGAAAGTCAACTAGGCCTTCCATAGCACCAACGAGGCTGAATTATTATAACCCGGGTGAACCGTTTAATCTATCCGTTGATGCTGTTGATGCTAAGCCGAAACGTAAAGGGATTTTCAGTTACGTTAGGCAGAGGTTATTAGGACATTGATAACAGTATATAAAGAAAGAGTAAGAAAAAAAAAAAACTACAAAAATAATTTTTTGAACTAAATTCTTTTCTTTTTGATCTATATCTCACCGGGACGGTGAAAGGTTGGAGGGGGAGAGTGTAACACCCATAAAGTGTGACTAGTATGGACATCATTCCCTCAGCATTGATTCATTTAACTACAGTTTCCCCTCTCTACTTCTCATCTCTCTCCGATTCTTTTCCCCTCTCTCTACTGTGTGGGGATATACACCTGTTATGCACATAACCCTATAGGCATCTCTATCCTCCACTCTCTCTTCTCTGACCACCTCTCTCCTTGGAATGTTATCTTTAGTCCGCTTATCTGGACATTGCAAACATGTGGTCATGCTCTTTTGCTTCTAAAACATTGTGAGGGGAAGACGTGTATTGGTGCTGGCTCCCTTTTATAGGTAAGAGAATGATATTCTCACTACTAATTCTCACATTCTCATTCTTAATCTAGAGTGATGTATATATATATATATTTGTATATTGCTAGATAAATGTATTTCACTTCTTAACAACTTTGTTCACGAGATGAATATCATACATTCCCATTCTCTGTCAGATGATTTGTCATTGTAGGGAACTTTTGATTCGCTACATAGTCTTAGCATATTCTCTGAAGACCTGTTTATTACCTTGTTTATAATCTCCTGAGTGAGAGTTATGTCGGTCAATGCATAGGCATATAGTACATCTCCTGTGGAGTATAGTTGTATTATACCTAGATAACTGTTTGTTAAGAGCAGCTCTTGTTAATACAGTATTAGATATATTATTATCCTGATTTGGAGAAGCTAGGCATACAGGGTCTGAATGACCTAGACTAGATGCCAGTTGGTCAGTAGGACACAGGAGGGGAAGTCTGTGTAAAGAAAGGATCTGATTGTTTTAGTACAGGTACATGTACTATACTACATGCTTCTACTAGAGAGGATTTTTATACTCTTCATACATTGCTTTCTTTTATATCTTTGACTATGTTTATTAACTATGTTTCGCCTTATTATGCGATTGCCTTTGAACAATTAATGCATTGTTTGCCACTCTTGTGAAACACTGAATTGGAAAGAGATTATTTTATGTTTTGTTGTTATATTATAATGTGTCTTTTACATATTGTTATTATCCAAACTAATATGTGAATTCTGGCGTTGGTCTGGTTAAATCGGTAGTCAGCCTGCTACTGAGGGCGTCAACGTCATACAAGGGTATCTCTGTCCAGTTCAGTTGTTACGTGGTTTTGTTATATTAATGTATGCCCAGTATACTTGCTTTGTTTTATTAACCTCCCTTTTATAGCCCTTCACTGCGGAGAAACGAATCTTCGGCTTTCTTGAAGAGATCACGCAACTCCATCCCATCAACCCTGTCCATTGGATAACAGCCTCCATATTTAAATTGACTTATATGAACGCTATGCAGTAATGATCATTATAGGGAACGCTATCCTGAATTAATTATTGTTCTCCAACAATACGCGTTTGATAGCAACGTCCCATATTCGTTGATGAGCGGACAATCTTCTTTTTCTTTATAAACGACCGGTCTTATTAATATAAATCGTAGTGGGCCCTTAAGTATATTATATTTGTTTATTTGATTATCTGTAAAAGTATATCTCATGCCTTAGCTTATCCACCCTTCGGATAAGCAGATTAAAGGTGAAACAGTAAATCAATTACTATTGTCTTATATCCCTTTGTTGACTGTATGCATGATATTGAAGCACGAACCTGGTGTTACATATAGATGTTGTCATTGTGTTCACTGACCTTAAAAACATAATCTTATAGGATCCACCCTTTGAATCTATTACTTAAGTACAGATTTATGAGGGAAGTACCAATGTTCTAATAAGACAATAACCAATTTGCCTATCATGCAAATGTAACGGCTTTCAACTACTTAGATTTTCCTAAACTTTTAGTAAGTTTTGTAGAAGATTAGCTCGAAGATCACTGTGCCCAGTGTAAAAACTTCTTTGGCAATTATCTTTGGGTTATCCCGTAAAATTCGCGATTTTGACTGGACTATTCAACAAAAGAATAAGAAGAAAGTGGGGTAGTTCGTCGCTCATAGTCTTAGAAATTGCTTGTAAACTGGCCGCGCACGATCTTAACTTGATTTTGTACCATTCTTCTCGGTCCATCTTTTTTAATTTGAGGAAAGGCAATGGAACTATAATAGTCTTTTTTTAAGCAGGAGATGAAAGAAGTTGGTGAAAGAAAAATGATTTTCCAGAGACTTAAACCTCCTGCTATATTATGTAGACGAAATCTAAGCACCAGATAGACTTGGTGTCAGAACAGATGCAATTTATTTGCAAGTTACTAGCAATAACAATTATAGGAAAAAATAATTCTTTCAGCTATTGCGCATATACTATTGACACTACCAATAAAGGTACACGAAATTACATTATTATGCTACGCTCCTATAAGTAAACGAAAGTGTAAACAAAACAATGCAAAAGGGATTTAAAATGATTTAAATTCTGAAAGGAAGGAGAGAACTTGATACTTACTGTCTGGAATCTCCGTGCGAAATGAGCGAGAAGCGAAGGCTGATAATTTTATAATACGAGAACAAATATCACCTTTCCTCGGCAAAATTGGTAAAAATCCAGCCTCAAACAATACAACAAATGTATCACCAATATCCTGAGAAGGATATAATGAAAAAATCATCAGGGATGGTGATGATTTTCTGTGATTTTGGAGGAGCTAAAAATCCATACGCACAAGCACAAGCACGTACAGGCCATTTCGTAATGTAATACAATTTAACGCATAATTTCTTTTTAAGCGCCTCATTACAAATTATTTCATTCACCTGTTTACGGATAAAGGTATTTCAATAGTAATTGCATACCTAGGCTTTACGTGTTGTGAGGTTGGGCAGGCCTTATTAGGGACTTTTAGAAATGCACGTCAAGAGCTTTGACTGCAACGTGTGACGTCATTTTAAGGCACTGCGCCTGCGTCACGTGGTCTCAGTCGGCGATCGAGAATGCGTCAACCTTGATTTTCCTAAATCTAGTACATGCAATACATACATACATATTGACATTTATAAAGCGCCTTTACATACTGAAATGTGTAGAACAGGTGTCACATGCACCTGTTCTACACATATTTACATATTAGCAGTGAAGGGATGTTCTTTTGTTGAGGGTAGAATGAGGAATGTCCTCTTTCTTTGTCCGTGATGTTTATTGTGTTACTTCCTGCATGCATATCGTCGAGTGCAATCTAAAAGATTTCTAATTGTAGCCAACATGGGCAGTTAAGTACGTTGACACGCATGATCAGTCGGCGTTCGTCGTGTTCTCGTTCACTCATTCTAAAAGTCCCTATTAAATACTCTTGTTCAGACGGGGTTTTGCTAGTCGGCGTAAGTTAATCCCAGCAGCAGTAAATACCTGATTTGTATTTCACTTAACACTATTAGTTGTCCACACGCTCTTACTCGGACCAACTTGCCACGGTTAAGTTAACACGACCTTCTACCGACCAACGTCACTTACGCAGAGCCATATACACAGAGTTTGGCCAACCCGGTTCGAGTTGGACACAATATGGCGACTACTGCTTTGTTGAGCCAGCACAAAACAAAAGAATATACGCCATGTTGTGACCCAGTGAAACCAAGTTGGCCAAAAACGGTGTATAGATGGCTCGTGAAAAGTCACAGATACTCCCGGGTGTGAGTGAGAGCATCCACACGGTCATTAAATTTACGCCACCCTCTAGTCGTGTTAGCGAGTTACTTCTGGAAAAAATCCAGGAGTAAATGAATCGGGGTAAAGGTAGGCGTAGCTAACACGATCATCGTTCAGACGGTCACTACTCCGATCTTTACACCTACCTCACCATAATTACCCCGACTAGCTCTTTAACACGACCTTTACCCAAGGATAACTTGCCTCCGTCTGAACAAGACTATTGTTTGTCCTACCTAGCAACAACTAATGTATGCAATTTGCATTCTGACCATTGAGGTACATTTATTCTTAACAGGTGAATGAAATAATTTGTAATGAGGCACTTTACAAAGAATTATGCATTACATTTGATTACAAGATCCCACTATTATTATTATTATTATTCCGAAAATGGCCTATAAACATAAAATGTCAACAGGGTCAATAGAAGTTTTCTTTTATCGTTTCATCGAGATGACATTCTTAGACCACCTCCCTCTTGTCGACAAGGTGGACGACCACGACATCTTTACTCTCGTGCTCCATGTGCGTGAACGTCAGGAATTGGTCACTGAAGTCAGGACTAATTCATCCCCTACAAATCAGGCAGTAGTACATAATTATTGATTAGAAAGAGTTTCTTCTTTCATGCAGGTTTTTATCAAATTTTGATATTCTTTGCCACTAGTAAATGAACGATCAAATCATAATTATACTCATAGGAAACATAGTGCATCTCTATCTTATAAAATCAAATAATTTCGAATGATTAAACAAACCTTCTTTCGTCTTTCTTTTATCCTTTTGCTTCCGTCGCGCCTCTTTTTCCCTTTTTTTTAGACTTCTAAATAAAAAGGTAGGGCCACTGATTTATGCACGCATTACGCATAGCATTCGGTGGGGTGGGGTTTTCATCCATCCAGAACATTGCCCACCCGTAACTCAGCTCGTCTATCTCCGCTTTCTCCTTTCCCTTTTTTCTCTCTTTCTTTCTCTTTCCCCTCTCTCTCTCTTTCTCATTTTTCCCCTTCTTTCCCTCTCTTGTTCCCTCCCCCTTTCCCCATCTCTTTCTATCTTCACCTTTTTCCCATTCGAAAGGGGGAGGGTGCCCCTGTGCCCCAAATGCCAGTAGCTACACCACTGGTCTATGATCCGCTATTATGTCCATCATTTACTTGAACATCCGAGCCATGTTTGTTCAGGCCTTGTCAACTCACAGTCAAACAGCATGTGCCGTCTGCCAAATTAATTTTATTGAAAAAAATATGATTTACGTTATTTATGAAACTCTTGGTGGGCATGGTGGGCGGAGGGACTATTGTTCCCAGTTAGGAGCATAACCGCATATTAAGCCTCCATCTTTTTGATGATAATTCACCTAGACAACGGTATTACATTATTTTGGGGTGAACCGTTTTCATTATCCTTGGGAGATAAATGCACTTTTCATTTGACTCAAAATGTATTGGTGCCAAACCTTGCGGATAACAATCATGATTTGTATGGTCTAGGATCGTAAAGTGTATGTCTGTTCCATCATTCATCTGGAAATGAAATGGAAAGTTCTTTCAAGCTCGGCAGTACTGAATAACTGAATAATTGGATAAAGGAATATGTCAAAGAAAATTGTGTGCGTAAGATGTGAGGTGGGTATTATCAATGGTACTTAGATTAAGCCATGGCTGGTGTTGCAAATATTTCCTACTAAAAGGGTGAGTGGTAGCGACATTTTGATCATTCAAGTCCAATTTCTATGAAGCAATAAACAAAACAAAGAAATGCATAACAAATATAAACAAAAAATAGAAATGTTGGATCTGTAATCCACCGCCGACCACTGCAAAAAATAGTTAGTTCTCCGCCAGGCCACGTGTACCAGATGGTTCCTCCGTTTTCCAACGAGAGTACAACATTTTGATTATTACAAACAAACAAACAAACAATAGAACAAACGAAAAAGATTTCCACACAGAGAATTAAAATACGAAGATTAAGAAGTGAAAAAGAAATCAACTAAACACTTCCATTCCTATTTCTATTAACCTTTATTATCTTCGTTCCTGAAACATTCCCAAAACCACAAACAAGGAGAGGGTTTAAAGTTGATACTCTAAGCAAATAAATGTCCCTTAATTTGTTACCTACGGCAAGTATATGTTATTTTAAAGTTTTTCAATTACTTAGTATACCACAAAAAAAATTTGTCTACTCGAAATGCTCAATTGAAATGTTGGAAATATCCGCCTCTCTTTGCATAGAAAATCAGTCACGGCGCTGGTCTACTATTTATGACCTCACGTCCGGGAGAGAGTATATTCACGTACCCGGATGTTTCATAGCAAACGTGTGCAGAGTGATACGATTTTCTGCATATTTTTGTTTCAAAGGCTGAAAAGTCTAATAAATCATAATTCTATGTACAATTCTTTACCTTCCCCTAGTACTTCATAGTATTAATATCAATTCCCCTTTTGAAAATTATGACATATACATGCCAACGATGTGCTGTTAGTCGATATTTTCACCATGTAATTTTGGTTTTGGTGTTGAAATCGGCCGGCCCAGGCACTGAGTGAACAGTAGCCTGTCTGACCCATGCACAGTTCATTACCATACACTACAGCGATCCGTCCTGATGGTTTCTTCTTCCTTTTTCCGCATGTCTTTCGCCTTCCTTGGCCCTGAAGATCCTTCATCTACCAATTCTGACACCGGTAGTCAGGAGTAAGTCTTTGTTAGTTGTTTTTCTTAGCTGGCAACGTCGCTTTCATTCTCTTGCAATTGCCGATAAACACATAACTAGCGCACGTACGTTCCATCACAAGCAAGCAGCGCCTAGAACAGCGGCTTGGTCTTACCTCCCGATTCTGCTCGCTTCACGAACGTTCATGCAAGAGCCGCATCACTCGCCAAAATATTATAGAGGAAGCGCGCTTGCATGATCTCGTTTAAGTTTGATATTTTACCACATAAAATGTTTAACTGGTACTGTATCCTTTTTTGAGGCAGTCACACACATCTATGATAATTACTATCATAGTTCTAGACCTATTCGTTTTACAAAACTGCTCCTGTACCTTATCTGATGACAATATAATGCATCCGCCTATTCATACGTGCACGATTTAACTTTAATTCCTGAGCAGTAAACTCGTCCTCTACCAAATAGGTGAATATGAGGATATAAAAAGAAATCAGCGACTGGAAAATGTTGCTTCGTTATTTTTCATTCAAATGAAAACAGAAAATCCATCAAATACTCCTTAACAACAACAAATCTAAGCTCTGACAGGATAGCATTTACGTAGCGGATATCACTGCCATTCACTCTCACTGAGCCCATGACTCCCGTTCGTGACGTCACGGATAGAGGCCCGACTCTACGTGCACTTCCGGGTTTCAGACTTAGATATGTTGGTAGAGTTTACTCGAATAAATTCATTATTCTAAACTTGTTTTGTCGGGTGGACACCATTTGATGTTATTATGGGGGTTAAAAGCTTTCTATTTATGTAATTATCTCAGTATTTGGGATTGTCTTAGAGTATCAACTTTAAGTCTGTCAAGTGCCTAGTATGTTGCTAAGGTTCTGCTTCATAAATAAACTTCCACGTGTTCCTGGTTACCTGAAACGCTTGAAATGCTATAGGCAGACAAGGTGCAGTTTTTTATTATGATGTGGCCTTGCGCTTCAGAGACAAAAATCAAAATTACTGATGTCTTTCGCTTTCAGGAGGCAATTTCCAGTGCGGCCCAAACCTTGCGGTCTTTTTGTCTTAAAATAGTATCGTGATGTTAAAGTGAAAGATGTTCACCCCATTTTGGCGTGGTTGCCAAGTAACTTCCATAAAAACATTATTTTTTTATTGCGGTGTTTGGACCATTTAGTGTAAAAAAGCTGGTATACAGTCATAAAGGTAGTGATTCTCAATGCCGTAATATTCCAGCCCGCAAATTTTGTTGTTGTTGTTGGGGGGGGGGGGGGGGGGTATAGTCAGCCCTGAAATCTTAAACGAATCCTGACCAAAGAGTCGGGGTCGTCAGGTCGTTGACACACACCCCGATATTTATCCAATTTGGTGTCGCATTTAGGCAACTTTATTGTGAGCTCTTTAGCGCTAGTACCAGAAAATTATATCCACATCGAATCCATCCCTTACTCGGGAATTGATTTTGTTTATTAAAAGACGACGTGACATGCAGCTCATGGCTCATATTGTTTGTTTTAGAGAGATATCGGATATTTACATTATAATACAAACATCGAAATAAAAAAGCGATATAACAATAAAACAATGATAATACCAATATCACACATCAATATCATTTAAGATTTAGAAACGTATCAAAATGTGGATGGCTAGTTTAGGATATGTCAAAAAGACTTCTAAGTATTCAATAATAAATTCAATTGAGCATTAATGTGGAGCACCATCGACTATTAGTAATAAAAGAAATTAAATCCAATCGCAAAAAGAACCCAAAAGAGTCCGACCCCCCCCCCAAAAAAAAAAAAAAAACAAACAAACAAACATGCTTATGATTGTGATTTCTGTAACAATGAGGGATCAGCACTACAGTATACATCTAATGCGCTCATGTCATCGACACTTCCAGCGATCTGGGTAATTCGCTAGGGTGTCATTGACGAGGGTAAGAAAGAGGAGGGGCTCCGTGTTGTCCCTTTTTGCCGCAAGTTAGGGTTCTCGCTTCCGAGATGACGCCACCTACTTTAACAGATTGAATGCAACCAGTCAGAAAACTTCAAACTGTGGGTATTATTGAGGCATCGACCGCCGCATCGACCCCATAGTCGATGAGTTTGCGAGCGACGACGCCAAGATTGATCAAAAGCCTTCGAGAAATCGACCGTGCCGGCACAAGGTTGCTCATTAGCGAGTCTTTTCACCGATCAGGCCTGTCTTCACTAGCTCGAGAGTGCCAAATATCCCGCTATCTGAACTATCCCGATCGCAAACTATCCAGCTATTTTGCGCCTTCATCAGCCTGAAGTTGCAATTAGCGGGATATTTGGTCGGGATTGTCATCCCAAGATATCTTGGGATAGTTTGCAAAATATCCAGCTATTTGTCCGGTGCGTCTCCACCAGACCGAAGACCCGCACTATGCGCGAACGCTGAGCAAAATATCTCGAGCTAATTTCTCAAGGTCGAGATTTGTAACTTCGGGATTATTTCCCAAATCAGAAATAGCGGGCTATTTGGCAATCTCGAGATGACGAAGGCGCGCCTTATGAGACCTTTCAGGATAGACTAATAAGATAAAGGGACGTTGAACTTCCGAATTACCGAATGGCCGATTATCAAGGTAAGGAGAGAGGCCACATGCATGATGTCAGTCGTTTAGCTAAGAAGGTTTCAAACATGCGAGAGAATTAAGACCGGTCTGAGATAGGAAAAGTCGGCAAGTGTCAAATAATAGGGGCACTTTTCAGAGGTGAAAAGGGTCATTTATGAGAAAGTGAAGGGGCTCTTATCAAGAATGGAAAGGGGCACTTATCAGAAGGAAAGATTCACTGAGTAGAAAGAAAAAAGGGGCATGTGTCAAAATGAGTCGATTATCTGAGGTGAAAAGGGGCACTTCTCGCACCTGAAACGAAATACTCATCAGAGATGAAAAAAAGCACTTGTCGAAGGAAAATGGGCACCTATCAGATTTTAATAAGGGGCATTTATCAGAGGTGAAAATGGGTATTTATGAGAAGGGGAAGGTGCTGTTAGTATTTTTTTAAAAAGGAAAAGGGGCACTTATCACGATGAAAACATATATATTTGAAAGGAAAATGGGGCACGTGTCAAAATAAAGCACAAATAATTTTAAAAAGTGTTTGAGTTTATGGTGCATCTTTCCGATTCTTCCGAATGAAAACAAAAAGGGAAGGAAATCACGAAATAAAAAAGTATTGTCACCTAACACAACTGGGGTTTTCCCCTCTTAGCATGCAAGCGCCAGAGCACAAAAGTAAGGGAAATTCCCTGTTGGGTTTGCTGACAATAGGTCTTCTTCATTTTGCTCTAAATCATTTATTTGGATCGCAAAACCACCGTAAACTCGAACACTTTCAAGCGTTGCATGGAGGATCCTCTTTCAACTTTGGTGACATGCTAATATTTTGAAGGTGAGAAGGAGAACGGAGAGATGGAGTTGTATAGAGAGAGCGAGAGAGAGAGAGAGAGAGAGAGAGAGAGAGAGAGAGATGTGGGGGAAGAAAGAGAAGGAGAAAGAGTGATAGAGTTAGAAAGAAAGAGAGGAAGTAGGAAAGAATTAGACATATATATATAGAGAGAGAGAGATTGGAGGAGGGGGGGGGGGTACAAAAACACAGAGTGATCGATGAAAATGAAAACACTTGTGATTTTATACTTCAGGTTTTGTCGCTTTTTTGTAAATGCATTTGTCCTCATTTATTTTAAAGGCAATCATTTTTAAAATTTGATTACACGTTGGAGTTACAAACGTATAAATCAGCACAAACATGTTTCGTTAGGTGTTCGGCCTTGAATGCAAGTCCGGAATACCTAAAAATGCAAAATTTAAGCTCGGTATTTGATTTGATTCGATTTGATTTGATTTATTTACCAACAGCAATACAGGAATACATTTCATACAATGTGGTTACATATATACAAGAAAAGAAACTATTGATTGGTCTTTAATATACAGTCCACAACCACTGCCCATCATAGATTGGGAATGGATATGAATTATATTGTTTATTTATCTGACGTGAGTATAGTACCGCTAGCCTATTATGATGTAGATATTATCAAAATGAAATAACGAAATCATTAAAAAATCAAAAAAGTATGCAGCGAGAAATTCTATCCTAAACGAATTAATACATAGAATATACAAAGAAAGGGGAAGAGAAAGAGAGATAAGATGAGAGAAAGGGAGAAAGGGGAGAGACGGAGAGAGAGAGAGAGAGAGAGAGAGAGAGAGAGAGAAAGGAAGAAAAAGAGAAAGAGAGAGGGGGGTGGACTGAAAATATGAAAATTCCAAAAAATGAATTAGTCTAAAAGCCGCTTTTATTAAAATATTCTGGATATTTATTTGATTGTCCGATCCACTTTAGGCTTCATTAATTTGTATGGTGCAAGCTGCATTTCGGCAAATCAAAAGAATAAAAAGAAATGAATGAAAAAATGGTGCATGCATGCATTTGAGTTTGTATATTCATTCATTTATTTCTGCCTTTTTTTTGTTTTGTATATTATTTTTCTTCTTTTGGTTTGTTCGATATAGGAGGGCTGAAGCTTAAATAGAATACTGTTCATTATCGTGAAAGATTATTTTACCAGAACCCAATCTTCTCTTCCACCATGATCCTTGATCTACTTGCAATTTTGTCTTTTTTTTAGTATTGGTCCTCAATCGTGACAAATACATAATACAAGGCGAGTAGATCCTCAACAGAATACATCAGGGCGTCGTGAATTATTAAAATCCTCTTTAAGAAATGTGGCAGCTTTATCCGTTCGGATGTTATCTTCAAGAGCCATGAAGTGGTCTTTAGAGACCAGAAACATGTCATGGATAATGATTGCTGATTGATGATTAAGGACGAATTTAGAGGCTATTTTAAAGAGCAATTTGAGTTCCGTAGTAGAGTGAAATACAACATGACTTATCTCTCACTTGATTCTTTCTTGTAACAATTTAGAATGTCGTCATAGATGTTCACATGAAAGGACTACTCTTTAAATGCCCTAATACGATGATATACAAATTCCCACCTAACCTAATACGCTGTGCCCTTTACAATGCATGTTTTGTTTTCAAGACTGACGCTATTATATTTCCTATTATTTTGATGATTCTAAAACCTGAAAATACACAATAATTATCATTCCGAAAGTACTACAAAGTCAACCTATCCACAGTTTCTTGACAGTTTTGTTTATTTTTTGTATCAAAAATGCAATCGCATGACCAATTCTCAACCTTATCTTTAAGGGCAATTTCAACATTTGCAACATTTAAGGCTGATCAACACGAGTTCAGATTGAGTGGGAAACATTAAACACGTAAATTGGAAACGATGGCCGGAAATGTTAGCAGAATGAGGGAGAGCAAAGCTTGAAAGGTCGATACAACAGTTCAAGAGAGAAAGAGAGAAAGAGAAAGAGAAAGCATGGACCTACATGGAGAAAGAGAGAGGAAGAGAGAGAGAGAGAGAGAGAGAGAGAGGGGGTAGGGTGAGAGATAAAGGAAAGAGAGAGAAAGAGAGAGAGAGGGGGGGGGTAGGGAGAGAGATAAAGGAGTGAGGGGTGAGTGAGATGGGGATAAAGACAAAAGGCAAGAAAGATCGGTTCCCCCTCCCCTAATGTCAGTACTCCTTCACTGACCGGGGTCATTGCATGAGAACGACAGCCCACAAGACCGAAATAGCAAAAGTATGACTAGGCCGACAAATCACGAGCCCGACAAAACAAAGAAGACAGTATATAAGAAAATATAGAAAAGAAAAAAATATCTAAAAGTTCCACGCGAGGCAAACGGCCCACGAGATTGACAGCCTATTTAAACAACAGCACCAGTCCAACAACATTTACAATTAATGGAAGATAGACAAAATGTCGGTCTAAAAGGCCAATGAGACCGACATTTACAGTCTCCTAGACTCTTAACTCTTGATCTAGTGGTCTCACCGGCCGTCTGTCTAATGGATTTTGAAGAAGATGTCAATATGTCCGCGAGACCGTCTGTCTAGTAGGCTATAGGCCTAGTATATATAGGCAGACATTCTCCTGTGCTGTTGGTCTTATCGGCTGTATATCGCCCTTAACTTTGTCTGGAACTATTCTTCACCCCGCCACTTACATTCCGCCCGATCCTATTTTCGCATGTTAAGCTTTATAATGCCGGAAAAGCATGTGTTTCTTAATGGACTGATACTTAGTAGATTGACATAGATATTGATTCATAGATGGCTTATCTCAACGAGGCAAATTTCTTAACCCTTGCTAATGGCTCATTTGACACTATTCAATTACTCTGTCAGCCTTTGACTTCATAAAATATTCATGCTTTTTCGACCCACTCTAATTTCCATGAAATGTTATTATCATTATCATTAGAACGAACGAATGTCAAATATTGCCTTGAACTTTACTGCATTGTGAGTTCACTAATTGCCTCTACAGGCTCGATTGGCGTAAATTATATCAATGCAATGAGCATAATATACTGGGTTGAAATAACGTGACGAACATTTATTTGGGATGCTAAAGGTGTGATCTTGCTCTGGTATGGAATGATGATGATTATTTTACCTGACTGATAAGAAATCATGTATATGTTTGTAAGTAAACAAACAGGGTACCGACGGATTTAAGTCCTCTCTGAGGGACTTGGTAATGAGGAGGGCGCGAGCGCATTGACTTGGTTTTGAATCCGGGACCTTCCGGTCAAGAGACCACTGCTTTACCACTGAGCCATCGCGCCTCGCCTCAAAGAATCTGTTGCGTTATTTATTTTGTTGACGCAGGACTGCGTCAGTGACTGACGTAGTCTATGAAGCGCCATGCGCCGGGGTCAGGATCCTGTTTCTTAAAACTTGTTATCAATATCTAATGCTAAATTTCTATGACAAATTAGCTCTCAGCCAATCAAATGCCACGATTTTAGGTTTATAAAAGTTATCGTTTATATTATGTTGAAAAATGCAGAAATATAATCAAACAAACAAGCAATCGTTACTTGTTATTGATAACAAGTTTTATGAACAGGGTCCTGGTGTACTTTTTTTAATTCTCCGTTCTGGTAGATCATTACCTCGAGAAAGGAAGTAGGGTTATCAAGGATTTGGCGCAGTTGAGCTCAAGAGTTGAGCTTCCAACAATTCATATGATGCTTCTTAAATCAGTCCGTCGGGATGAGATAATGTTAGTCATGTTTCTGAACTATTAAAGATACTATGTCCCTTTTGCAGCCAACATTAAATTGAATTATTAATATGTCATGTATGTCCTATCTGTGAAATGTAAACATTAGCAGTGTCCGAGTATTCACATTATACAAGGATATCCGTTAACCTTCTAGACTTCAACAACAGGGGAAAACAAAGAAATTAAACTAAATAAAAAGAATGAAAGAATGAAAAAGGGAAATGAAGCATTTTCGCATTTCATACTCATGTGTACTATAATCACACAGCACATCCCTCTCAACCAAGCACAATATGGACACTGTTTGTATCAACCCAACATTTAATATTTATGAATTTCATTGAAGAAAAAAAAATGAATGAATGTTCGAAATGCTATTTCAGAACAAAGTCTCTGTCATGGAAGTAAATAATTGAGAAAAAAACAGAGCAAGAAAAAACGGCAACATTTTTGCCTCGTAGTTTTTTCAGGCAGGGGAAGGGGGCAAATATCATTATCATTAGGCGCCTTGGTTATATCAATACACGATAGATCCTTTGCAAATATTATTACTTCACATAAGATCTAATCCCATATCAATAAACATCTATGACTATACATGTATGCGTGTGCATGCAACTAAAACATGACTAATGATGTCTTTTGTTCAACTTAATAGATTTTGTAAAAAATATCCTCCAAACTGTCTTCCTAATCAAATCAAAGTTTTTCCAAGTAGAAATCTGAATTCCGGACACGAAAGATATTTCTCAACTAAGCATTATGATGACTCATTTTTAAATAAAAAGTATCAAATTCGAAGGATTTTTCTAGTAGCATTTTCCGGCTCTGATTACACATGACATTCAAGTTCAATCTAGATGTTGGGCTCTACTCATAGACTAACTAAATGGATCGTGGCGCTGAATATCAATCTCGTGTTTAAAGTGATTGGGTAACTTTGTCTCAGATTTTGAAACAAAATCCTGGATTTAGCTCATGCTGCAATAAATAATAATATAAATAATATTTAATTTATATAGCGCTTAATACAATGTCTCTAAATCTTTAGGTCAGTCAGGAACTCCATGACTTATACAAGCCGATCGCCTGTCTGATTATCAAGATATTTATGATTGGAAATACAAATTTTGAAAACCGTTCGCCAAACGGTTTTCATAACACTACAGTCTATTGGTGAAAACGAGTATGACAAAAAGCGGTCACTCAAAGATTTTTACTTTTTTGAGGCACTTCTTGATCATTTTGAAGCGCAAATTTTGTAGTTAAGGCTTCAATGTTGCACCATATCACAGACACTGATAACAGGTAGGGCCTTGCATCTCAGATTTAACATTGTTAAACGATGCCTTTAATATGTTTCCCACCTCCCTGGTTCAGGCAAAGATGGATAATTTTATTGTAAGCTATCTATTCTCATCGTGTCAGTTTGGAAGAATATCACGGAAGATTGATAATCCCTGCACAGGAATACTCTTCAATAATTGTGTTTTGTCCTCATATTCAATATTTCTTATTACATTGATGATTCCAAGGCATCGACGTATACCTCATTTTTATTATTATCATTACTAATTATTCCGCGCTTTTCCCATATAATATAAGGCCCAGAAAATTTGTATTATTTATATAAATTATATAAATACATGTAATAATAATACTTACAACTACAAATTGCAAATAAAATGTGTTTTCAAGGCCTTTCTCAAGATATTAACTGATGAAGACTGTTTTCTTATGATAGTCATCCTAGTTCGCAGTTGCTTCTAGACAGCTTCCGTTTGAACATTTTATTGTATTCTTTATCATCTCTATCTTTATCTAAACATCAAGTTTGAGGGATTATTTTTGTCAGTGGCATTTTAAGGCTTTCAATAATCCTTACTTTCAAGTTTATCCAAGAAGTAGGGGTCTATATTGAAGGTAATATGAGTGTAATGTTTTTGTTTTGATTTTACAAACCATGTCACGATTTTGACTAATGATTATGCTATATCATTCCTTTTCTTGATGGGACTTTGTTAAGAGCTACATTTTGGAAATATTAAGATTCTGATTTTAATTGCTGCTTCAGGGCTTCTACTTTTTTTTTGGGGGGGGGGGGAGGGCTAACATGTATATCCTATACCCTTCATGTAATAAGAAGGAAAAAAGACGAAGAAATTATAATTTTTGTATATAAACGAATTCATTTACCAAGAACTCTTCACTTACCTTTCTATTATATCCCTCTCTCTCACTTCTGAATTATTGTCCCTCCCGTAAACCATTCAATCTGCCTGTCTGTAAATTAAAAACTGAAATCGTGCTGTTTGGAAGCAAAACTAAATTACAATGAAAACCTCCACTGCTAATGTAATTTATTCTACCAGAGGCGGGCAAACCATGAATACACCAATTACCCTAATTTTGAGTATTAAAATCTAACGAACCGAAATTGAATGAAGCCCTATTTATCTGCCCGCAAAAATGAAAAAAAAAGCAAATGATGGATGGATAAGAAAATTGTTTTTACCTGAAATATTTATTATACCATTTATTATATTTGTTAGCTTTTTTTCTATTCTCAATAACATTCCAAGGGAATTATGTGGGCGATAATATCATCTTAGTCAACATATTAAATAATGATGTGCGTCACAAGGCTATACTGAATCTTTCATCATTATACAAGGATCGTTTTTAGAACATTCAATGTCGTTTCCATCAACGAAGAAAGATTCATACACACCCACGCTTATACATTATATGAAAATACTACTACATGTACCAATATCCTCCTTGCTACTACTATACACTCCAAACACTGAAATGTTAAATCACCATTTAAAAGGGCCGAGGAGTGACTACTCTTTCAAAATGTCAGATTAATACTTTTAACCTGCTAGATTCAACTTTTATACTGTTGGATCCAGCATGTTCAAAGAATTAATCTACCATTTTGAAAAAGTGGTCACTCCTCGGCCCTTTTATTAACATTTCAGTTTTCAGAGTGCACTAATTATAATGATAAGAGAAAGAAGAAGAAGTTGAAGAGGAAGAAGAAGAAGAAGAAGAAGAAGAAGAAGAAGAAGAGGAAGAAGAAGAAGAAGAAGGAGAAGAAGTAGAAGAAGTAGAAGAAGTAGAAGAAGTAGAAAAAGAAAAAAAAAGAAGAAGAAGAAGAAGAATTAGAAGATGAAGAAAAAGAAAATAATAAATAATTATAATAATGATATGATAATAATAATAATTATTATTATAATGGTAATAATAAAATAATGAATAATAATAACAATTGTATTTATATAGCGCCTTTTCCAGAGGTGCTGTATCTTGGTCTAAGGACAAATCAAGATGAGTTGTATGTTTTGTTTGTATGAATGATGCATGTTTTGTGGATGTTTTTTTAAAGAATTCATATATACATATATATGCCTCTCCGTCTAAGCTCTCTCTCTCTCTCTCTCTCTCTCTCTCTCTCACCCAACTCTGTATCTCAACTAGGTTTAGTGCAGGATCCGTTTGGTGGTATGTAATTGAATGTGTATAGTTGGTTTTGCATAGGATTTTTAATACATTCCATTGTTGCTTCGGAAACCCGACCATGACAGAAGCTTAAAAATGATACCAATAAATTAGGAAAACTACGTCGTGTTGATTAATCATATTAAATACATGATTAAAATGTTGATGAAGAGGGACAATTGACTTACAGCTGAACGTTGCGGGAGTCGTGTTTTTTTTTTAAGGGCGCAATTACAGTCATTTGCGACACGCAAACACAAACAATTAAACAACATTAAAAAGACAAACAAAACAGGAATATTTATAAAAAAGGGGGAGGAGAAAAGGTGAAAATAAAGCAGAAGTTGTGAATTTTTCGTCATCGAAGGGGGTATTTTTCTTCTCGCTTAAGGTATGCCTATCAGGCGCGGATCTACGGGGGGGTTTAGGGGGTTTAACCCCCCCCCCCCCTTGGGCGGCCCCAAAAAAAAAAAAAAGAAAAGAAAAGAAAAAAAAAAGAAAAAAAAATGAAAAAAAGAAAAAAAGAAAGAAAAAAAGGAAAGAAAAAAGAACGCACGCTGGAGAGAAACCGTTTCAAGTGCAAATATTGTGAGAAGATATTCAACTCATCTGGTAACTTAACCAGACACATGATAACTCTGGATATAACTGTATTAAACTGTTACTTGATTTAAAAAGACGTTATCATGCACTGCTTTTTATGGTCTCCATTGTGTTAATAGATGCCAGGAAAACATCACTTACGGGGTTCAAATAAACACCCCTAAAAAAATCGGCTCGCCGCTTCGCGGCTCGTGGACGATGCTCCGCATCGTCATTATTTTGGTCAACCCCCCCCCTTAGCAAAAAGCTAGATCCTCCCCTGCCTATGTCCATCCCTCCGTCCGCCATTGGGGGTTATATTGGAGTTCATACGAGGTAGTCTGCGCCGCAAAAGTACGGTCATCTCGATCAGAACGAGGGAAACCACTGAAGGGCGCACACGCATTCCGGCTCTCTCATTTACGTGTTAATCGGATATGAAGTAAAAATGTCCATGTTGTGAGAAAATTAATCATTGGTGGAATCCGTTTTAATGATTAGAGTAGTAACAAAATATAAAATTCTCATTAATGAAGTACCAGAATGGGTAATTTTCCGGCTCAAACAAAATGTGTGAAGGCTATAACGCGGATGTAAACACAACTCCCGTCGAGGTGTAGAACGAAACAATGGACAATGGTATGAAATTATAAACATGCACTTTCAAAGTACACAACGGCAAGCTTACTACAGCTCAGGTTTAAAATCGAATGACTATTAAACATTACGCGTCCTTAATCCTTATCATTTACAGAGAACAGCTCCGCGATATTACATGAATTTTTAAAATCTATTATAGTATCATATGTACTTTGTTCCGCCTGTCTAGAGTGCATTTCGAGCAGATGAATAAACTCGTGTGCGCCCTATACATCGGAGTTTATACGAGGTAGTCTGCTCGAAAAGTACGGTCATCTCAGAGGGAGGATTGATGCAGATTGTCGGGGAAAATACCGTCGTGCTCACATCAGTCTTCAACAGTGTAGGATAGCATCGTCTGATTGATGTGAGGTTGATGATGGAGAAATCTTTATGGACCGGGGTTTACGCTAGAGAGATCATAACGTAAACATCATATTTGAAACCAGAGTTTGGCACAGTTTTTGTTTTTTGTGTAATTTGTGCTCCGTTGAGCCCTGATAAATCCAGAACGTCATAGAGAGAGGAGGATTGGGTACCACAAATTGAAATATAGAAAATGAAAAGAAGAAGAAAAAGTAGAATGAAGAAGAAGAGGAGCAAGAGCAAGAAGTAGAGGAATAAGGGGCCAGGGAAGGAAATAAAGGAGGGGGAGGGGAGGAACATATAGATATTCATCGTAGGGGTTAAGTAAAAGAGGGGTGTTTTGTAATTTTATTTGTTTTAGGGTAATTGTTCTCGAAATTTTCTAAACTTTTCTATTCGGATTATTTTTCTCAAAGCTTCTTAAGTTCTAATTATTTGATGGGGAAATTCTCTCGATCTTTCCAGCAAATCTGAAGTGCTTTTTGTCTCTTTTCAACGAAAAAAAAAAGTCACATGCTAAGCCCCTCCCTTCTCATTTTAAGTGTTTAACGGGCGAAATAGCAGGGGCGGATCTAGGGGGTTTCGGCGGTTTAACCCCCCCCCCCCTCCACCCTTGAGCGGCCAAGTGAAAAAAAAAGAAAAAAAGAAGTTAAACGGCGCGATTTTTGGAAAATCCTGGATCCGCCATTGGGTCACCCCCCCCCCCCCCTTTTGCAAAAAGATAGATCCGCCCTGAATAGGAAGAGAACAGGAGAGAAGGAGAAAGAAAAGCGTAGACCGACAGAGAAGGCGTCTTCCTCTTCCACTAAAACGCGGGAAACAGACGCATATAACATGACAGATATTGTCATGATGCAAGCGCAGAGTCGTCTGCTCTCGCATTCGTTCGCTGCGCCAGCCATGATACCACCAAGTCCATAGCTGATCGCATTCAGAAATAGACCAGCGAACTATCATTACCCTCGAACTTCTTAAACCACCCAACCGGTTATGTGCCGACGGTATTCTCCCACAGCAGGAAGCCAGGAACCCATTCGAGTCTCGGTGATGATTATTGCAATTCACATCACCAGTGTCTGTCTTTCCATATTTTTCTATCCTTGATTATTGCTAGTTTTTTGCCTTGAGCCTGATGAGAAGGAAGAGCACGAAGGTTACGACGGAAAGACGTGATTATTGCCAGCTTCACTGCGGGATTCACCCGATGGCAGAAGCACCCATCACTCCATGGAATTTATTCACGGATTTATCATTTTTCTTTCTTTGATCATTCTGAAGGCAAGGAGCGTTTTAACTAAATTTATTTTCAGGATTCTGTAAAAAAAAAAACATAAAAAAACACAAGACGCTTTCAACATGGAAGGTGAGTAATGATAATTTTGTAAATTTTATCTGCAAAGACTTTCGAGAAATCAACTCTAGATGATGATTCCAATACCCTCTATGCAATATATTAATGTTGGTATTACATAATGTTTGAACATTGGAATAGTTGATGGACAAGGCTAAAATTATCGTAAGTCAATGTTTCGGATGTCTTTGTGATCGTGTTAATTTGCTCCAGGATTTATATTTCGTGAACGAGATATAGTGTTAGGGTTAGGCTTTCAGTTGATATTTAAGTCAGGTTAAGGGTAGAATTAGATATATGGTCTAGACATATTGATTGTTCCTGGTATATTGACAGACATGAGCATCGCTGAAGCAGTGTGACGTACAACTGATACAATTTTTTTGAAATGATTGCAACAGCTATTAAAACCGAATTTACATGAAATTTAACTTTTTATTGAATCTTCATTTGTTGGGGAGAAGTATTGGGCCTACAACGAATTAAGATTAGCCCATTACTGTCATTTTCGCCAACTATCGCAAACTGTGGTTATACATGTAGCCTATGCATGTTCCAAAAATGCCAGACAATATTGATTTGGTGTTTGGTGTTTACATACATGTAAGTGCATGTTGAGAAGCATGATTCCTAACCAAATGTGTATTTTGGATACAAAATTGATATAGGCATCAATTCGCCAGAGGAGGTTTGCTCTTTTGTGGAGGTGTCGAGGTATAATAATTTATACACTAACTTGACTCTCAATCCAAGGGTTGAGGGTTCGAATATCTACAACTAACGCTCTATGGCAAGACGTTGATCCACGTTTGCCACCCTCCATCCAGGTGTAAATGGGTACCTGGCAGTCGCCGGGGTAATGACAGTTGCAGGGCCCTCATGAAAAACAGCATTGAAGCTGATGTGGCTTCCCTGGGTAAACATTATTATTATTATTCCCGAATAGCGACATACACATTTCAGTTTGCTATTACTTGATTGAAAGCCCTTGAAGGGATTGGGTATCTTTGCCTCAGATTCTAAACAAAATCCTGGATTTAGCTCATGCTGCAATCATAATTATAGACATTTAGGTCAGTCAGGAATCCCATGAATTTCGAAGCCGATCACCTGTCAATCAAGATATTTATGATTGAAAATCGAAATGTTAAAAACCGTTTTCCCAACGGTTTTTATAACACTACAGTTTTTTAGGAAAATTATTATTGTTAAAACGGTCACTCAAAGGTTTTTACTTATTTGAGGCACAATTTGTGTAGGGCTTCAATATTACACCATATCATATCACAGACATTGATAACACGTAGGGCCATGCATCTCAGATTTGTAAAACTGGAAACATTGTTAAACGATGCCTTTGATGCATTACACTGTAATTAACATAATAAGATTGATTACAGAGACTACAACCTGAACATGCAGAATGGGGTGACACATACCTGAAATATTGGTTGTTTCTCAGTTTTTCGGGGGAGGGAGACGTGGGCGGGCTAGAGTCCCTTATCACTTTCTGTATACGCCTATTATATGACTGACTAGATGACTTCATAAATAGGGTTAAGCCCCCCCCCCCCCCCCCACTCAGTGTTATTTAGGGTACGCGTATGCTTGTTCCCTCCCTTTGAAAGCACCCCCTTTCTCAGGACTGCGAACATTTCTGAACCCCACTTTCGTGGGCTTTTCCTGCCTTGGAGACACCCCTAAATCCGGAACACTGCTCGATGTACCCCCCTATTTATGATATTCAAGATATTTTATACCCCCTTTTTTAATTTCTCGGGAGTCTAAAGAGAGATAGAGGGAAAGAAAATAATATCATTTTTCGATATTTTATAACCCCCTTATTAAATTTCTCAGGAATCCAAAGAAAGAGAGAAACAAAAACACCTCTTTTTAAAGAAATTTCCGGGTGATAAGTCAAATACACCCCCTTTTATACAATTCTCGGGCAGGACTTCGTGATAAAAAGAATGAACTGGACAAAACGTACCAAGTTGGGCATAAAACTATGGTTTATTGAATGCTTTTTATTGCCCTTGTCATGGTGCGCCTTTTACCCGATTTTTCTAAAATTGTTCATGAGATGGGCGACATTCGAAAATGGGACTTATGCCACAATGGACTCATCGACAAATAATCTAACAGGGGATCCCCTGATCTAGTGGCGTAGCGTGGATGCAGTCATGTGGGGGGGGGGGGGCATGAAATGCGCATCAGCACGGACACCGATTAGAGGGAGGGTGGGGGTGGGGTCCTATATCATTTTCTTTTCTTGTCCTTTTATCCTTCTCCCTTTTCTCATTTTGCTCTTTGCACAAATTCCATTTTTTTTTTTTTTTTTTTTTTTTTTTTTGGGGGGGGGCAATCCGATCGATGGGGGGGGGGGATGGGTCACTACCCCCAGTGCCTTAGTACCTATAGCTATTCCATGTACTGTTCGAGAAATTCAATTCAATTTTGGGGAATTCTTTTTACAGCTGTCCTCCAACCATGCGAATATAAGGGTTGAATAACATAAAACCAGCTCCCGTATATTCAATCAAATGTTCATTTAATATATAATTAGAATTGATCCAGATGAAATTTTACCACTGCAATAATTTACAAATTCTCGACTAATTGAAAGACTTTATAATTATGTTATGGGAATGCATCCTTTAATGAGAAAAAAACACACACAAAGCAACGACAGGCAAGCAATTCTCTCGTCCGGTATTGGGTCTCTCACTGAATCAGGTCTACGGTTATATCAATACATGTAGACATTGTTCCCGCGTTCTTTTGAACCCTAAAATATAGACAGACATCAACGTCGGAATACCATCATAGTATGTGCTCGTAATGCGAGATCAAAAACCCAATTATCGGAATATTTTGAGAAGAAACAACGTCTGGCTCTTGTTTTTGTTTTTTCGGTTGGATTCCCCTGCCGGTGACAGGGTAGGAAATCTGCCTGAGAAATGTACTTTTTTATTTTTCATATAATCCCGCTGATTCTAGATGACCTATGACCTCTTTAGCATCTTCATGTCAACCCAAATGCAGTGCACAAAATTATAAAGAGCATGCTGGAATTCATGTTTGTCTTTGACAAAATGAAAAAGCAGACGTGCAAGTAGACCACATAGTCATGATAAATTTTAAAACAAAGATAGATAGAAAAAAAGATAGAAAGAAAGATAGAAAGATGAAGAAAAAGAGAAGATGGAAAATACAATCTCTGCAACCTCCAACAATGCGAAGACAGGAGGGCTTTACTTCAGGTTTCAAACCCGAATAGGCGTATTCAAAGCGTGGGGGGGGGGGGGGCTGCAGGCTACAGCACACATTTTTTGAATGACATAAAACCTTACATTTTTGCTGGTACGCCTTGGAACCTCCCCCCCCCCACCCCTCCCCCTCTCTCTCTATGCAATTCCTTCACAAACCAGTCGTCACTATCATTCCTAGGTTTTCTAGAGAATGCTGTAATGGATCCTACGTGAATATGATCCTATCCAATAATCAATATAGTTCCAGAATTCGTGTTTGCTAATAACTATCGTCGAATTTCATCTTATGCTAGTTGCGTCAATCACTGACGAACGGGACTAGCTAAGTTCTTTGGCTCGCCCAGGGAGGGCGACATCGTACGGAAATCGATTGCAAGAAGGAGAGTTAGCCGGGTGTTATTGTTAAATTTCTGGCACATGGCGCAACGCAATCAAATTGACACCTCGAGAGCACTTTAGAATTTAATTGAACACCGCGTTGCCAATTTAAAGTCTTGAGGCTTATTTTCGTTCTTATTTATGAACGGCACAATGTAGGCCTACTGCAACAGCATTGCACTACTAAATATTCAATTTTTGTTCCTCTTTATCCTTCTGCTCATGTATTATGGGTTATTCATAGCATTCGGGATCTTATTATTTGACATTTCATAAATGTTTTGTCTTTGACATCATGAAGACGTCTCTATACCGGCCATGCATGCGCACATATAACGAATCGACACAGACAGCTCGAATGTTGAGAATCTGCAAACTAATAATAAATTTGTCACGTCCCTATTCGTTAACTCTCGCATTCCTTACAAATAACCATCCCTTCAATCATCCAGCCTTCAATCATCAAAACACAGCTAATAGGTTCCCTCAAATCGGATCCATTAGATGTTAGACTCATTTCCAGCAGACATTGAGGCTTTCCTCAAGCACTCATCACTCACGAGAGTAAAAAAGAACAAGTAGGAGCCTGGAAAGGAAGTCTAAAATAAATTACATAATTCCTGTGACGCCACACGTGAAGTCGTGTCTTCTTTCTTTCTTCTCCTCCTTCTCCTCCTCCTCCTCCTCCTCCTTTCTCTTCTTCTTCTTCTTCTTCTTCTTCTTCTTCGTCTTCGTCTTCTTCGTCTTCTTCTTCTTCTTCGTCTTCTTCGTCTTCCTCTTCTTCTTCGTCCTGTATACAGCCAAAGCAAACGAATTCATGCGATTTGTTGCACATTAGCTGTTTTGCACTCATACAATTTGAAGAATTTATACAGAATTAAAATGTCTTCGTAATATAATTGTAACACAGAAACAACAATTATACGTGGCCGAATAATGAACTTTCTCTCCTCATAAAACATAATTATGAGGGACGTTCAAGAAAAATTCCTCTCATGTTAAATTGCTAGCAAAACATTCGTCCATGTTTGGGAATGAAAGAGCTGGGAAAGACAGAAATACATACCTGGCAACCTTCCACAATCGGAAATAGGAATCTTTCAAAGCAAAATTAGGGAAACCGTATGTTCAGTATGCCTTTATGTAGAGAAGTAAGACAAAATGGAACCATAATTGCCAAGGGGGTGCGGTTGACGCCTCTTTGTCGAATATCAACTTTCCTTTTTCAAAATTTTGCGAGGGAGTGAAATGATCGAACCAGAAAATAATACTTTATTACCATTGTAAATTTGCTACTGTGAATGATCTATTTGTGTATATTATTCTCAATTGTATATTGTTCATGTGCTTTATGTAATGCCAACAACTGAATTTCCAAATGGACCAATAAAATTAATCTGAATCTGAATATTTCGTCATCAAAATCACTTACCAGGGCACATTATAATATTCAATTACTTCACTGCCCAAATAAGAAGTGACAGCTAGTTGCTCGTTGACATGACATCGCGGAAAACGACTTGTCGGCCGAGAGACGATTTCCTGCTCGGTAACTGCTGTTTACTGGTGATTCATTACGTTTGAGAGCAATTTATCTGAATTTGGCTGTAACTTGATATCTGAATTCAAAATTAGATGAGAATGCACTCTTCATAGATCCGTTCATGTGGGCACGAGCAATGTCCCATGTGGTGGGACAGAACACGCCTTGGGAGAAACACGTCCCATGGCAAGCAGGCTCGAACTGGAAAGAGAAAAGTGTAATCGATGATTTGGTTTGGTATTGTCGCAGCAATCAATGGCTGGAATGCTCCCTTAGCGAGTGGAGAATGTACACTGTATTATGCAGAATCGTAACATAATCCAATGACCGGATTAATAATACTGTAATCGCTTTGGTCGGGTATTTGGTAAAGCGCTTTATATAAGAAACAGTTGCTATTACTATTATTATTATCATTATTATTGTCATTGTTATTATTATTATTATGTTGGCGTAGCTGTGTTTAATCTCCAAGGTGTGTAGACTGAATTTGGCACCAGATGAACATACCCCATTGCAAAGCGGAAACGGCTCTGAGAGCAAATAATACAATTCTTTATAATGGGGATCGAATATATGTTCATGTACAAGTTCGAATACATAAGACAACTAAAAGCACATCAACTACATTTTCAAAGCTTTGGCATTAAAATCACATACACAAAGAAAGTTTAAATGCAAACATTATCACACAGTAAGTAACGGTAACTGAGCTCAATTCACTGAAAGATGATTCATTTTTACCTGTATGCAAAGAAGCCAAGTACATGTTTGAACGTAAACAACCAGGGGCGGGCGGATTAAAATCCTATCCGAGAGACTGGGCAATGAGGAATAGTGTAACGGATTGTACTTAAGCTTACCTAATTCCCCCACTTCTCCACACCAACGTATTCAGAACATGGCAGCCCGTCTCAATACCAAAACCAGAAAATATGAACACAGAACACATAACTCCAATTCTTAGATCTCTTCGTTGGCTACTTAAGATTCTGTTGTTAGTATTCAAAATTAAACATGGTTAGGTTCCATCATATTTAAACGTCAACTAGACATGCTAATTTCAAATGCGCCCCTGGTCCCAGAACCAAATACCTGTAACGGAACAGTTTACCAATTAGTGTCCGTCAATCCCCACCTGTAGAGTCTTTTTAGGAAAGTTTGAAGTATGTTTTGTTTAATAATAATTCATCTGAAATATTATTATTAGAACTATGTATTATTGTTGCTGTATGTTTATTTTACCTTGTACCTTGTTTTGTTAAGCGCTTAAAAACATTGTATTAAGCGCTTTAGAAATGTACTTTATTATCATTATTATTATTATTAATAGTGCAATTTCAAAGGGTACTAACACATCTACTTCTGTTTTTACCCACTACTTTACCACTGAGCCATCACGCATGTAATATACTACTTATAACTTTGTTTACCCATGGAAGCCTCCTCAGGTTCAATGTGTGTTCTTCTTTTAATAGGGCTCTGCACTTATTAGTAACCCAGTAATTTACATTTACATTTACAGCTACATAATTATCTACATCTGGGTGGGTATAGTGGCAAATGTGGTATATAGTCTTGCCAAAGAACGTTCTTTGGGCTGGGATTCGAACCATCAACCCTTGGATTGGGAGTCGAGCGAATTAACCACTACACCACGACAACTCCACATTTATCGCTAGTTTTATGTATGCAGCTCATTGTCTTTTTGGTGTTACAACCTGAGACAAACTTTAAAAAAATGAATTACAACGTACAAAATATCATCCGTGTTCAAATATCAGGATGACTACTGCCAACGACGGTCAATTCAAGCGACGGACCAGAATCACCGTCACACCGCCGCGCTGCAGAAATCGAAGTTCATGCACCGTGTTTATTGATGCTTCTTGAAGATCACCTTCTCATGGGAGTTCAGACATTTCAGACGATACTCTCGCAATCACTTTAAAATCGGATGTGAATAGACGAGAACTCGATATTTGTCACTAATTAATGGCGAGTGTATACGTCACTAGTGATGTATGCCTCGCCTGCAGTCATTATATTCTCTATCGGGAAGACTGTTCAGAGTCTGGGGACATAAGTTGAAGGGTTCGTATATGTACAGATTAAATGAGTTCACAGCTCCAATGGTTCATTTTTATGAGGGCCCTATTTTTTGCTGCTGCTGGCTACCCCAGCATACAGTATCTAGCTGTATATAGTATTTGATGTTATGTTCTTTTACCCCACCCTTATAAAAATCATAATAATAAATAAGAAAACAAGGTGCTCCTTTTGCTTTCTATGAAAAAGTATAATCCTTATCCAATAAATGTCATCGTAAGGGGGGGGGGGGAATCGCGAAATGTTGTATTTAGGTATGAGACGAAACCCCCTCTGCAAATAATGACATTTCGCCTGTGGTTCTGTTGTGTTATTTGTGTACGTTTTCTGGTTTTCTCTTACTTTCTTATCTCACGATAAAAAATAAGTTTGAGGTATCAATGAGGTTTGATGAAGTGTACTTATACACTGAACTATCAGAGATCAGCGTGATATTATCGTTTATATTTTTCCCCGTATTTTTTCGAGATGGTTTTTCTCACTGTAGGCTCACCGTGGTAATATAATCTTATTGTTTTAGAGGCATCATCTTCGTCCATAATACAGTTTGACATTTCACAGCATGTCACGTACAGGTCTCCCCGCGAAGAATGACCTTTTACTTTTTCTTTTCTTAAAGAGCAAAATGATTATCTGTTACCTCGCCCCATTCCTAATGCTCTTTAATCGCTACCTTTCTGTCTCACACCCCCTCTCTACCCCCTCTCTCTCTCTCTCTCTCTTTGTTCTCGCTTTGTCCTATATCTCTCGATTACAGCAATTATTGTCATCAGCGACATCATCGATGTAACCCTCCTCCTCCTCCTCCTCCTCGTCCTCGTGTTCCTTCTCCTTCTCCCTTCCCACTCCTCCTCATTATCATCGTTATGCTCTCCCTCATGAATAATTGTCTTAACCAACCTCGTCATCATAGCTATTCTCCTCCTCATCATCATCCCCACCATTTTGCTCCTTCTCCTCCTCCTCCTCTCCATCATCATTATCACCATCATTATCCTCCTCCTTCACCACCAACACCAAAAATTCCTCCTCCTCCTCCTCCTACTCCTCCTCCTCCTCCTCCTACTCCTCCTCCTCCTCCTCCTTATCCTCCAACTCCCCCTCCTCCTCCTCCTATTCATCATCTCCATTTTAACATCACATTTCTTCCTGTTAAGCAATACACGTGTTGGCCTACAGCTTGTTTCGGGAGACAGTGTTATTTGAAACTGCTATATCAAGTTCACGGTTTTCCCTGAAAGCTTAACCTTTCAACTCTGATGTCACTTAATGAAAACACCAGGGTCGCATCAGGGTTACTGAAGATCCACTTACACTGTGCTTTCACTCATCTCTTTTTATTGAATGCTAAGGGGGAATAGTTGAGTTCAAAACAGGAACAAAGTTTTTCCAAGTTCTAATAAAAAAAATTAGCCTACATACAAAAAAAGAACTTTTAGCCAAACAAATTCAAACAGATGAGAAGTCTGTCTTTGATTTTCATTTTTTCTTCATTTTTTTGTTATACTAATACCAAAAAAAAAGTATAATTTGATATCTTAATTGTAATCAGTGGCGTATCCAGAAATGGATAAATATTGCGGAATTTTCTCCGGATGGGATGTTTGAATTTACTTCCGCATCACCGTGGCAATTAATCTACAATTTGATTTGATTTCTTGCCATTCAACAGGGTATTAGGGGCTATTGTACTCCTGTTCGCGGCCCCAAGCTCGATAGGCCGATGTTCTTTTTATCCCTGTACTTTTCATTGTCGTTCATCACCATCACTATCATCATCATCATCATTGGGCCACCAGCTACAAAACCAAAAATTAACTCTATTTATTTATTGCAAAAGAAATCCTTTTAGAATTATATGTAGTGGTTCACCATATTTATGTCACACAAGTCCAATATTTTACCAACTGAAAACCCTAACATTATTCGACATAAATTCGCTACAAGTTTTACTGCTCATGGTTAAGTATTTAAATAATATGCCCTATCATCATTATCCTCATCATCAACATCACCATAACCATTATCATTATGATCATTACCATCATCATCATCATAATCATCATCAAAATCATCATCATCAACATCATCATGATCACCATTGCTAATATCAGCTATACCGTTAGCAGGAGCAACAACATCATGATCATCATTAGAATTAGAATAAAAAAGTTAAAAGGTGAACGTTTATAGTATAGATTTTTTAAACCTCTACATGTGTTAACCCGTCCCTCTTTTATTTCGCGATATTTTGTTCTTTCTTTCGTGCTTTGAAATGCAAACAAAATATCTTTCGAGCGATTGCCCGTTTGTGAAAAGAAAACGCAGTAGGCCTAAATAGAAAGAACGAAACCCCCGTGAGAACTGGAAAAGTTGAGGGATTTGTAAGCAATCTCCTTTGTGTAAAACAGAAGCTATAGTTCGGCTATTTTGCTTGCCATCATGCTTTGTAAATGATACCAAATCCTCGTGCTTTTTTCTTTTCTTTTTTTTTCCCATTCTTTTTCTTTCTTTTTTCTTTTCCCATTCTTTTTCGTTAAAATTTGCTTCAAATGTTGACTAGGTATAGTAGGTATCATTCTTTGTAGATAATTGCAAACATTGGTCATATTTCGGTTTGTACTTTCATTTGCTTCGATAAGTATTTGTTTTGAATGGGATTAGAAAGATCAGAAATTAACGATCTCAAGAAATTGAGGAGGCGAGTTTGGTCAGTCAGTAAAGCGTCTGCAAGTCGAACCAAAGATCGTGGGTTCGAATCCAACCCAGGCGGAGAACTGAAGCCTGGGGGCCCCTCTCCTGTTCCACGGACGCAGGTAATCATACAGTGGAAAACAGTCCGTCCCTTGGATAGGACGTTAAATACTAGGGAATAGTAACCACCTATGCTCTGTAAGAACCCATTGCACTATTCGTATAAGATTAGGGGGAAACCCCGGTGTTCTGGTCCACCTGCACATCCCAATTGTACCGGCTTGGAGGAGAGACCCAATGGTTACAGCTCACATTTATGCCTCCTTGACACGGGTGACACCAAATACTTGATAATAATCGAGATGTGTTCGCGGATTATACAGAAGAAGGAATTATAGAAGACGAAAACAAAGAGGATAGAATTATACGAAAAATGCAGACAACCTCAGGCAAATCGGAGGAGCTAGCCTGAAGGCGTCGTTCAATGCTTTATAAACAGAAGTATGCAATGGCGCCAAATCATCACACAAAATGATCAAGAATTATAAAGAAGGTGAAATTAGGAAAAAAAGGAAAAGGGAAGGAGAAGACCAACACACACAAAAAAGAAGAAGATAAAAATAGAAAGGAAAACGTCGAAAGGAAGAAGGAAGGTCAAAGAGAATGGTAGGAAGATGAAAAGAATGGGAAGCGAAATATAAACAAAAAATTACATTGAGATAACAAAAATACTGACGCCTAATTCTACATGCAGGTGACTGGCAAATAATATTAGTACCTGTCAAAATAACTCCATACATTATAATACATGTACAAAGCTCATCTTCCTGCCAATTGAAGATATCGAGGGGTTAACACAAAACACATGTACCTGTCATACACGTGTCACGGATTTGAATGAGGTCATTTTCAAGGTGTGACTCCGGTCAGGCACCCTATAGGGGTCATAGCCAGGCCCTGTATGTCATCCATTATAATATAGTGGTGTATCCAGTTATCTCCCAAGCGTATGGTAGTCGTATCCTAATTTTGCTAAGTCATCCCAGATGTGCACTTTTGAATGAAGACTATCATTGATTTGAAATTGATGGATCAATTTTACATCCTAAAATCTAAAATATTAATGACAATAACATTTTAGTTTTAGAGTGTTAGCATATTTGTATTAATTATATGTGATATAATAGGTAGATTTGGATAATATAACAATAAATGTGCATAATCAAATAGAAAATATGGTTAATAATAATATAGGTTTTCGCGCCCAACTTCGTAAACTTAGCATCCGAATTAACGTTACGTTCATTCAAGTTCGAGCGAAATTGAATGACTATGTAGATCAACATTCAAAAAGCTAATTGGGTCATTCAATTTGATTTAGTATCGCATGCGATTTCATACTCTTGCCACAGAGACGTGCAAAACGAGCATTCAATTTAGAAAAGCGTGCAAAGAGCATTCAAATTCGCGCCGGACAGACGGTGGTATGTCTTCATGCATTCAATTTCGTGATTAGGCATACATACATGTATGTGACATTTGTGCATTGCTTTTCATTTGATGTTAATTTGTCACTTAATATACTTCTGTTTGAAAAGTTTTATGCAAAGTTTACTTGGAGGAATGACATGCGTATTCGTTCTGTCATTGCACAAGTAACTGTCCCCAGAGAAGGTGCACAATTTGTGAATTCTCTTCTAAGCACAAGCTTTATAAACAGAACTTGTAGGTAGAGTTCAGGTTTAATAGACATGGACATGATGAAACAAAATACAATGATGAGTAAAGAAAAAGATCAAAGAAAGAAAAAGAAAGATCACCTACTCAATCAAGATTGATCAAAACAAACCATTAAAAATAACCCCTAAGGCATTTATAATGAAAAAAAGGAAGATATGAATAAAGAGATGTTTAAACAAAAATAAAGAATGTTGATAGAAAGAGAAACATAAAATGCAATATAAATATATCAGACAAATAAGAAGATTGTATAATGTGAAATCATGTCAGAAAAGATCATAGAGAAAAAGTATAAAACAAATGAACATGAAATACTGAATATCCGAATGAACATCCAGCCTCATACTTTGATTATGAGGTCTAGTTTTAATTTGAATGACCCGATTGCGAAAGAGGTTGCCCATAGACGAATATGAAACCGCAATTTGCCAAAGATTTCACCTCCCACTCAACATTGGCGAAATTGAATGACCCTTACGCATTTCCAAATTAATTTGAATGTGCATGTTTAGAAAATTCGGTGACTCGAAACGAAATTGAATGCAACAAGTTTAAAAATGAAACAGCGGAGGAACGAGTGGAGAAAATTTGCTCGAACATGAATGCACGTTAATGAAATTGACTGCAGCTTTTACGAATTTGGCCGGGAAAACCTATACTATCTCGTTCTTATATAGCGCTTTTCAGGACCGGAGGCCCTCTCAAAGCGCTTTACAGATAAGTATATTATTACCCCGCTCATTGGATTCAGGCTTACCCGCACACAATGTATGCACATTCTCCACTCCCTGGGGAGCATTCCAGCCAGGCGTCATTTTTACAAGCGCACACTTGCTAATCTAACCACATTAGCTTTCGCATCCTACCGGGTACCCATTTAATTTAACACATTGGTGGATAGTGGCAAATGTAGATCAATGTCTTGCCAAAGGACATTGAACCGCGGACCTTGTGATCCTAAGTCCGGTGACATATCCACTCGTCCACGAGAATTTCCTCAATGTTAGAAATGTTCCGGCTGTTTAAAGCGCTAAGAAATGATCTTTAATTTTTTTCGTTATTTTTTAAAAAGAAGGATATTATTTCTAATCTTTTGACAGGGTAGCCCATTCACCAACAAGTAGTGGTCTTCCATGGGGCCCTGAATAAACATGAACATATTTACATGGTTTATAACGTTTATACAGAACAGTAAACATTGTTTAATCCGCTATATCATTGGAATGAAACATTATTATGCCATAGCTAGGACATGAAATCTAAAATCGTCGCTCTTGCTATACACCACGACCCGTATAGAGATCTGTTTAATTTTCAAACGGCTGTTATTCCAAATCGCTTTCGTGGATAAGCACACTTCTCCGTGGTATAATAGTCTATCGTTCAAAATCAATTAGAGGCAGTGGATAGCAGGTGGGGATATGTTATTGTATAATAAAGCTCCCGGGGAGTTCCGGCAGCTGGAAACATGAACCTTCCATGCACGCTAAAGTGTGTATGACGTACATTATTATTATGATTTTTATTTTGCTAGATGTGATGATGAAATATACCAGGATAAACGAAAGAAAGAAAGAAAGGAAGAAAGGAGTCTGGTATAACCTACGTATAGTGAGGTATTCGGTGACTGATATGAGAGAAGAGAAGAGAGAGATAGAGAGAGAGAAAGAGAGAGAGAGAGGGGTTGGGGGTATGGTTGGGGGAATGAGACAGGCATATAGAGACGGAGAGATAGAGAGATTTATAAATATATAGAAAGAGGGCAAGGGGAGGGTGTGTGTGTGTGAGTGTGCGAGAGAGAGAGAGAGAGAGAGAGAGAGAGAGAGAGAGAGAGGGGGGGGGGGGGGAGCCAGGCCTATAATGAGACGAAGCCTAATTCTGCTATACAGTGGACAAAAAATAAAAAGAGGTAGCAGTATAATAGGGACATTTATCAGGGAAAGGCAGAAATGTTCCCTTTACAAAAAACAAGAAGGGTGGGGGGGGGAGGGGGTAAATGACCCCGCCTCATCCGTTTATCCCACCATCATAATCTGTCCATTAATGATGAGATAGTCCGTGTTTATTATCAAAACGAGCAGTTATGCCAAAGTGACTTGTGAGGGGGCGATGATATTTGCGTTTGACTCATATACCGCTTGCCCTACTACTTTAATCTCCCAAACAAATATTCGATTGTAATGAGTCAGATCTAAAGAGGATAAGTAGACCTACTTTTGATAATATAGGATTTCCCGGCCAAATTCGCGTGTTTGTCATTCGAATTCATTTACTTTGCATTTAACTTAGCGCAGATCGGCTTTGCCATGCCAATTATCATTCAATTTTTCAGTTTTTGTATTTAATTTAGGATTTGGGTCGAAGGGTTTCATAGATCTGTCATTCAATTTAGAAACTGTTCAACTAGCATTCAAATTAATATTCACTTGTCGAAGCGTAATTTTTATCATTCAAATTAACACCTGTCATTCGTATTAGTAATATTTGTATTCAAGTTAGGAATGTTGGTTGGAAGAATTGCAACAAACTTTTACAGTTTTTAAATAATGCAGTCATTAAATGCATGATTGACCATTGGGGTCTAAGCTGTTATTCCATTTATATATTTTAAGGACAATGCAGATGGGTGTAGTCAGACATAAAGTAAAGAAGGGGCGAAATCAAGGAATATGGCATTCCTGCACGGACATGTTCATATACCCGGGAAAGGTGGGGGTACCCTCAATCGCCCCTTTTTACTACGGACTCGGAATTTTACAAAAGTAATTCACATCGTCTCTTATACCCAGCACACCCCTCTGTTTTTCTTAAAGAGTTTCATAGTTTACTTGCCCGCCAGCAGATCGATGGCTAAAGACATGGCTAAATAATGAATCATGTTCAAATTGTTGACTCTAGTCCCTACCCCAGTCACAATATTGTACCCTTCTTCCATGATGAAATTATGATGAAATTATGATAAATTTATGATAAAACATAAGACAAACAACTTCCTTACATGAACATTTACAAATATACTGAGACCATCAGGTCCGTAGATGCAAGTCGTTTTTTCTTCTTAACAATCAGATAAATCTAATAAGTATAAGTGTATAAATGCAAGAAAATGAAATATGATGAAATACACATGAAAAAACAATATTGAAAGAAAAAGAATGAGCTATAAAAAGTGTGTAATAAACGAGAAATGTATATTGACCATCAATTTAAGTGCACAAAGTGCTAATTTGAATGCTACACATGAATTAGAATGCTAGAAGTACACCGTCGCGTTGTCAGAAAATTGTGTTGCGCCAAATCGAATGAACAAATAGCGAAAGAAGCACATTGTTCATTAATTTGAATGAAACATACGTAGATTCTAACGAAAATTCCATAGATTGTAAAACTAGAAAAGGGAATATAAACCCGACATATACCTGACTGCACTAAAACCGTCGAATTTGAACGCAAAACAAATTCATTTGAATGACAAACTCGCGAATTTGGCCAGGAAATCCTATAATAAAGAAATACAAGTCTGACATTTCCGGTGTTGATTGGTTTTTTAAAGCTCGACCTAATTATAATTGTGTAATTAAAAGAGGGCAATACAAATTGTTACAACTGCTATTTCTGCCTTTCCCTGACAAGTCTTCGAATGCACTTCTAATATGCGTTCCCTATAAACTACAACGATGACAACTACTACTAATAATAGCTAATACTACCACTACTAGTCTACTACTACTACAACAACTACTACTATACTACTACTACTACTAATACTACTACTACTACTACTTCTACTATTACTACTTCTACTACTACTACTTCTACTTCTACTACAGTCAAACCTGCTTTAGTGACCACCTCTCTACAAAGACATACATTTTTTGTTTCCCTTGAGAATGGTTTTTCATTGAAAAATGTACTAAAGGAAACTGTCTATAAAGATCACTTTGTGTTTCCCTTGTGCGGTCGCTATATACAGGTTTGATTGTACTACTACAACTACTACTACTACTACTACTACCACCACTACTACTACTACTACTACTACTACTACTACTACTACTCCGTCATTGTTTACCTCAAACTCAATTAAAGTTAGTTTACAATTCAATAATTTTACCCCTGTTTGATTATGCTGATATTGTTTATGATTCCGCTAGCAAGAAACATGTTGACCGACTCCAGAAATTACAAAATAGAGCAGGTCGAATCATTTTAAGTGTAAACCCCTATGATCATATTTCTAACAACGAAATTCACGGAAGATTGGGGTGGTCCTTATTACAATCTAGACGAAAGTCACACCTGCTCATGATGGTGTACAAATCATTACACAATCTTGCCCCTTCTTATTTGAAGGATCGTTTTAATTATAATAATTATCTATACGGGTTGAGATCCCAGGGAAATTTAGCTCTACCCAAACCGAAATCCGAGAGCTGTCGGAGAATGTTTTTATACAGAGGCTCGCGAGAATTTAACCGCTTACCTAAAAATATTAAACTCTCCAACAGCTTAAGTGTTTTTTGCAAAGAACTATCTGCCATTCATTGATCTTGCCTAGACTTTCAGTGGTATTATGCCTTGCCAGAAGTTACACTTAGCTGTGGGGGGGGGGGGGGCGAGGGGGACACATTACTAGTAATTAGGGTAGACATGTATTTAAGTTCTACTTGTGTATGTAAACATAATTGTGTAAATCAAGCTGCTGTTTGAAACTATTGATGCTTTTTCTTTCGTGTAGCCCGAAAGTGTATGGTATTTTTAGACAACACAGTGGGCGGATCTCTCGCGTGGGGTTTGGAATTACATGGTGTTATGCTGGGCGCGTCCGGGATCCGTGAATTAGGTAGCATATTTTGTACTTGTTCATTCACCTATTCAATTGCTTTGATTTCTTTCCCCGGACGCGCCAGGCGTTACATGTGCCTTCCACACGCTTTGCAAGAGAGTTCTTCTCCATTTCTCTTTCTCCCTTTCTCTCTCTCTCTCTCTCTCTCTCTCTATCTCTCTTTCTTGCAGTCGTTCCTCTTACTGTTTCGCGCGTGGCGGGTTAATTATCCGCAAATCTCAGCAATTGTAAATGTATAGCCTTTTCTTGCTTTTAATTGTTTTGTTTCATTGGTTAACACGAAAGAGGACATGCAAGTGTTATACTCAGCAGCTTGTGCATTATTTTTAAAATTTCTATTTACGTAATGTTTCTTTTAACTGTACCTGGACCCCCAGGAAGAACAGTGTCATATATTTTTATGACACTGAACGGGCAATCCAGCCAATCATTTTTAAGCAATCTATATACACATGTAATTTATTTTTTTAATTCTGTTATGTTTCATTTCGTTTTATGTTATATGTTATTTGTCTTTTTAATATGATTGGAAAATAAATACAATACAATACTACTACTACTCTATACTACTACTACTACTACTACTACTACTACTACTTCTAATACTACCAATACTAATATTACTGTCACTGTTACTACAAATATTACTACTACTACTACTTCTACCAATACAGTACAAGTGTCGATTAATGAAATGACAACAAACTAATCATGGCACTCCTCGAATCTTAATGCAGACGTTAGTGAATGACACATATATTACGTCTGTCATCTTTGCCGAGAAATGTCATAAGATCTTCACATGTCAATCTACAAAGGAAACGTTCTCATTTGTTAGCATATCTCAATTGGGAATTGCGATTAATTCTCTGTTGACAGATCAATCGCCAATCATATTTCGAAAAGCAAACAACCATTATTTTGTAAGAAAACAATACCGAATTTGTATAATATGTCTAGTGGCATCATACGAGCTTTGCAATGAATTAGAATATCAAACTACATTTATTTCAGAATGCATTTTGCTCAATCGCTACATTCCCTCTTAGATAAAACTATTGTAATAAAACAACACGTTTTTCTTTTCTTTCAGTTCTCACCCCCCCCCCCCCCCCCCCCTCCCGGTAATGCGTCGATTCTTTCTGTTTCTTTTCCATATTGAGAAATCCAAGACCCGACAAACGTTGTTGGAAATAAGGGGAATTATTGCTCTTGGATTTTTTTAATTTAAGGTGAAGGGTTCTACATTTCTGGACACTTCATCACATATACCTTTGACTGCATAATTATGCTTGCCATTTGCCATATAATGTTTGTGCTCATAGGCGCTTACAGCTTGTAATTCAATCTCCTTTCCTAATGATACGTGCAATACCTTGACTATTTCACACGCCTAATTTCCATGGCAACCGTGGGCGTTTTTGGCGGCCATGTCAGCTAGCATCCAGGGTCTTATCAGACGAGAAGGTCATGACCTGACGACCCCTACATCCTGAACAGACAACCATTATATTTACCAAGTTTAATCAACAGAGAGAGAGATATACATATCGAGAGAGAGAGGGAGAGACAGAGAGAGAGAGAGAGAGAAGAGGGAAGAAAGAGAGAGAGAGAGAGAGGGGGGGGGGGGGGGTAGGGAGAGAGAGATTAATAAAAAGACAAGCAATTAAAAAAGTTAATCGTATTCATGGAAGAAGTTGTTAATACCAATAATGAATAATAAGTATAGCTGAGCTTCTAAATGAAGGGTTTTATCGGTGTTTGTACTTAAGTAAAGTCACCGATAAAACCCTTCCTAAGCTCATCTATACTAATTTCATGACGAACGAAAAGAACGAAATACAACCTTTACCACAAAATGAATTTGACACGAAAATACATATATAATAATAATCTATTCTTTTATTCAACTCGGTTCATTAATAAGAAATCATTCTTGTCCAGATTGCGAATTCTTAGACTTTTACCATCACAATAGATAAATCAATAATAATGTGTTCATATCAGTTAAAAGGCTTGTTCTATTATTTTGACATATCACAATTCCACGCCATTAATAGGCATATTAGGGTCTACTACGTTCAGCTTTGTCATTTCAGCAAATCAGGCATAGCAACAGGTTATGACAAATTGGAGCAAATAAGAGATTTGTATTAAAGTATAATAACTGTAATGCAAACATATCGTTTATGAATGAAATATTTTATGAAAGAGGTGAAGGGAGAGAGAGAGAGAGAGAGAGATGGGGAGGGGAGGGTGGAGAGAGAAACAGATAAAAGACAGATAAAGATAAGGGTAATTATACACACTGTTGACACTGATTATCATAACAATAATAAGAGTTAAAAGAGCCAACCGTGCACAATATCAATTTCGACGACCTATACATTTCGAAAAGTTCCAAAAAGCAATAGCATAAAAATAATTAAAAAATCAAACCCCAAACCAAGAGAATATTGGTTTGGGCATCCTTTCACATCCTTGCTCCTGTTGGCCTGTACTCCTTTCAAACCCCCCGGGGTCACTCCGGGCTTGTCATCTCGAGGAAGCATCGAACACAGCAAGCATTCCTGCTGCTGCTGATGAAGATGAACTTCACTGTATCCTTCATACATATGGGGAAATGTTGATTATTTTGGCAGGAAAAGCTCCCAATTGATCGAATTACCTACATTTGTGCCAAGAACAGACCCGTTGTTATGGTCCATGGCATAAAAGATAGGTCTGTTTATGAGGTGGGTGAAGGGAATATTGGAACATAACAAGGGGAAATAGATTGGAATTTGATTTTGGTAATGAGAAACCTTATTAGAAAATGTAACAAGATTTTGAACGAAGTTGATATGGGGTTGTCGCTCTAGACCTATTAAACTAATAATCATAATACACTAATACTTTGAGTATTACTCCCTTATATTACCCGAAAAACTTCTTCTTTATACTCCCTTCCTCCCCTCTCTCTCTCTCTCACTGTCTTTCTATTTTACACTGTTTTTCTGTCTCCCCCTGTTTCCATTTGTGTCTGTTTCACTCCTACTATCTATTCTTTCCTTACCCCCCTCTTTTCCCTCTCTCATATCATCCAATAAACCTTAATTCATACAACTCCTCCTGCATTGAAGCCACATTTATACGCTGAAAGTAATCAACCTTCATTAAAATTCATTACCACAAGAGGAATCATCCATAATAAATACAAAAAAAGAAGACAGGGAACACGGAGAGAGGGAGAGGGAGCAGATGGCGAGAAAGGGAGAGAGAGAGAGAGAGAGAGAGAGAGGGGGGGGGGGGAGACGGAGAGGGGGAGGGGAGAAGGAGAGAAGCAAGTACAGTAACCGCAGTCAGCGATTCTGAATAGACATCATTCAATTTCCTCCCACATACATTTCTCGTAATTACCTAACGGAAAGGCATGAAATAATGTTGCCATAGCAACATACCCTTGTCTGATCTGTTGATTTATTCTTGTAATTCTTGGGATCGTAATGTTTGATGAGTTCTGAAGAGTAGTACTACTCACTGGCAGATGGGGGGGGGGGGGGGGAGGTACAATCGGTCCTTGCCCCCTTCCCTCTATTGAAACCCAAGTGGTATAACACAGTATAGTACACACAGAAATCCAAGAATGTGCCAATTTGTAATTTTATTTTTCAGCAAATTTGAGTAGTATTATACCCCCTCTTTCTGGATCCGCCCCTAATTCAACTAAATATTTTAGTACGGACTCCCACCAAAGACAAGCCTCCGTATCCCTCCCCCAAGGGTTATCATAATCCAAGCAGTGATTTACTTTTTCTTTTGAATTTTGTATTACCATGACAACGGAGAGTTCGTGGAACCATATCAATATCCCAATCTTTCTAATTAGTTTGTGCGCTATTTCATGACGTTTTTGAAAGTACATCCGATATATGATTTCGTTTCAAGGATAATGGTTTGTTTTTCGAGATCATGGAAATAAGCTCATTAAAACATTCAGTTCAATACATAAATAGGAAGCATGAATCCCTGGCGGTAACATTATGTTTAGTTCAATTAAGCAATAAAAATGTTGAATTGATAGTTTTTTTGTTTTTTTTTACTGTTTCCATTACTTTAATAATGTATGGTTTCAACGAAATTTTGTGTAATTGATTCATAATTGGATGAAGATGAATACAATGTTGATGACAATGGCAATGATGATGCTGCTGTTGATGATGGTGATGATATCAATGATGACGATGATGGTGATGAGGACGACAATGATGATGAGGATGATGTTTATGATCAGGAACGTAATTCCAACTTGCCTTTATGAGATAGGGGGGGGGGGGCGTCTAATGGTTCAGCAGGAAAATTAATTTTCACGCCCCCATTTTTATGGGAGGTAGACGAACATGTCGTTTTTCCATTTCTTCTTCATTAGTAAATCATTTTCATTTCATAATTATTTCTTTTTAATTATTTCATTTTAGGTGGCATGAATTTGCATAACTTTCAGATCACATTTCGCTGATAAGATAAACGAAAATATGAACTTCATGTACAAGGTAACGCAGAGGGCGCGATTGTATTGAGGTAGGAATTACAAGACTATAATAATCTCCGTTGTTTATTCTAAAATAATCGTGATGCAATTCTTTTTTTTTCTTCAATGGAGTAACGTAACTGCTAATGAAAACTCTTCTTCCTTGATTGTAAAAACAACAAATTGTTATTGGCCTAGCCTTTTGAAAAGGGGGATTCGGCGAGTGATTTACCTTGTGCATATTCGACATGGCTTTGTTTTATGAATTACTTATCTTCAGTGGCGTATCCACTTTGGGCACGTACCCTCTCATAAATGATGAACATAAAAAGACGAAAAATACTGAAAAAATAAATAGAGATGAGAAGAAACCCCCCTCCCCCCTTGCTGCAATGACACAAATTGCCAACAAAATAGCTGTAACCACGATACGCCATTGTAAACATTATAGTTAGTATCCGGTGATAATTCTGTTGAGAAACTCGTTCATTCTACAGAAAGAACGCAGACTTTAATTCACATTTGCATTTTTTGTAATTTGGATTATTTCCCAAGAGTACAGACTCGTTTTATGTACATTGTAAATAACAATGATTAATCGCCCACACCGAGTTCCTGTGCAAACTTAGTCTGTCTAGCCTTTGATATATACGTTTACGGAAGAGAGAGAGAGAGCGAGAGAGAGAGAGAGATAGAAAGATCCTGAAAGAGAGATAGAGAGAGAGAGATAGAGAGAGAGAGAGAGAGAGAGAGGGGGTGGGGGGGGGGGGACAAAAATCCCTTACATATAGCTGAAGTGGAAGAGCAATTTCTTTCCACAATTTAGTTAAGATTAGTGAAGTTTCAAGTGAGATGCTAATACTAATGGCAGGGTAACTTTCTCATTAACAAATGATGAAAGGGGGAGGGAGGGGGTGGTGGGGCGGTGATTTCATCTCAATGTTGGTTCAATAATGATGACTATCCCCTTAAATAGAATGTTTTGTATGAACGAACGAAACATGAATGTGTTTCATCACGAATGCTTCTCATGATTGGCTTTGAAAGTTGGCATCGGCTATGCTATCCTTCCATAACCATAGCATCACAATGACCAAAGGGCAACACTTCAAATGTCAAGCCACATTCAATCAAAGTTCGTTTTTTTTTTCTTCATTATTTTTTTCCCAAATCAGTTTCTCTTGTCGATATTCTATCATTCTTTCATTGCTTGTCTTCAATGCTGATTTGTTCTACAATTTTGTTCCCTTCACTTTTTCTCCTTTATTTTGTTTTCTTCTGTTCTTTCAATCTGGTCTGCATTTATCCACATCTTTCATATTTTTTCCTTTCTCCCTTCCCTTTCCCTCCATCACCTTTGTCACTGTCTTATTTCCTGTCTCTCTTTCTCTCTCTCGCTCCCCCTCTCTCTCTCTTTCTCTGTCTGTCTCTCTCTCTGTCTCTCTCTCTGTCTTTCTGTCTCTCTCTGTCTCTCTGTCTCCATCTCTCTCTCTCTCTCTCTCTCTCTCTCTCTCTCTCTCTCTCTCTGTGTGTGTATATATATACATATATATTTGTTTATATTCTCTCTTTCCGAATTATATTCCTCGGTATTTTTACTTTTTAATACATCATTATGTTTGTTTTTTTCATTCCTTACTTTTTTCTCTCTCATTCTATCTTTCTTCCTATATTGTCTATTTATATCTCCTTCTTATATTATTTTATCCGCCCTCTGTGTGTGCATGTGTGTTTGTATGTGTGTTTGTATGTGTGTGTCTATCCCTTCTCTCGACTACTAATATCCCAGTCCGTCTGTCTTTCATTCTCTACATGTATATCACATTCTCACTCTCTCTCTCTCTCTCTCTCTCTCTCTCTCTCTCTAGTATCTTTCCCTCTCCTTGAAAATCATTGTCACATTTACCTCCTATATTCTCCTTCTCTACCACCCACACCGTTATATTCCCATCATTATGTTAAGTGAGTGTTGGACTGCTTATTTCAATTTCAATACAGTCGATCAATGCTTATTGCCAGTATAATCTTGATAAATGTCAGCTCTATAATTAGTACTAGCTTCAGGGGGTCTGAAGCACGTAATCAGGAAACCTCAATTAAAAGGATAGTTCACCATGTCTTATAGAAAATGAACTAATTTAACACGTATGATTTTATAATCATAATATACACATAGTATATACGTATTTGTATGTGTAGTGTTATGTGACTTGTGTTCTGTTGAGTGGGGACCCCGCCCCCCCCCCCCCCCCCACTCCTGTAACGGAGGGATACCACGCGTGTTCCCAAAATCTCCGGCTCGTAACAAAAGAAAAAGGTCTACCCGTATTGACTTTACACACCGGACTTTTGCTGAAAGGGGGGGGGGGGGGTGCTGGGAACACGCATATGCGTACCCTAAATAACACTGAGTGGGGGGGGGGGGGGTGCGGGGTGGGGAAAAAAAGAGCTACCATAATTAGATTCACTTGTATAAGCCCCTGTCAAATTTTGTGCATAGTAAGTTTTTTCATATTAATTTGAATAAAGGAGATAATGATGGGGTTGAAAACTGATGTAACTTTAAAATATTATTTGCAATTCTTGAATCCATATCAAGCTATGTAAAATTTTACTCCGTGTGATTTTTTTTTCAATCCACCAATAATACTTCAATCAAGGGCATTAGTATTATATAATATTGCATTACAACAATGATACTTCAATTCATAACACACACCTAATGGCGTAGCGTAGTTGTACCCATTAAGGGGGCACTCGCAAGATGGGGGGGGGGGGGGGGATGGGGGAGAGGCGATCTTTTTACTCGGAAAAACCAATCCGAATTCCAAAGGCTTCTGATGGAGGGGAGTATGCGGGAGGAAGTCGTCCCGTCTACTTTTCTCCTCCCTTTTCCATCTTTACTATCAGTTTCTCTCTTCAGTTTTCTAGCTATTTTTCAATAATCGACTTGAAGGGGGTGCACGTGCCCCTGCCACTCTTAGCTACGCCACTGTTGATACCCATACCATGATTTGCTTTAGTCAGAATCAGATTGTCTCGTGGTTTATCGTCGTATGCGGTTAAAAACAATAAAATATCTTTCATAGTTTCTCTTCTGCTTATCGTCCCTGTTTTCACGAAGTGACGGTAGTGAGGAAAATCGTCACGCAAAGTGAATGCAATTTTTTTTCACTACTGTCACTTCGTGAAAACAGCGACGTTATATGCATGTTAAGTTGTTCTTTTTGTATCGGTGACACATCGGATTATCAAATTGGAGATGACGTGGGTTTATATCTCAGAAAGTGCTAATAGGGAAAACAGGGGTGGGGAGAAAGAAAATTAAAAGGAAGGGGGGAGGTTTTAACATTTTCCATTATGAAGGCACAAGTTAGTGGAATCTCTGAGAAGCAACACAAACAAAATTGAATTTTACATACTTCTGTGATGTGTTATTTGTCCAAGACTTTCTGGGAAGCAGATGGAGTGTGTATTGTGTGTGTGGGGAGGGGGGGGGGGGCTCAGAATAGTATTTACTTTCTTAATTTTGACTTTCGTATGCTGGCAGGGAGAAGGGAATGGAGGACATAATTTGTTTGTAATGTGTTGGATATATATTTTTTTTTCTCTTTACCTCTTAGAGGTGTTTATTCAATATTCAAACAGTGACATAATTTTGCTTACAATTTAGCAAATCAATGGAACATCAATAATACACAAGTTATTTATTCAAATATAAGTAAGCACGTTCGCAGGAAATTTCATATTTTGTACTTTCAAATGTTCGTTTATTTCTATTCTGTTAGTCATTTCTCTCTTAAATAAGTAAATCAAACTCAAATCTCTATTATCATACCCATACTTATTACGAAAAATAATCATTTTATAAATCGACCAAAATGCAATAGTCATTATCAAATCGATTTCGGTTTGCGAATTCATTTTGAGTAATAAAACAATATCTATCTCTATTCTAAGATTGAAAGCACGTAAAACTAAGTCCTTTAAATATTCAAAGAACCTTTCATTTGCCTTACATGAAATGAAAGCATGAAGCACATCTTCAGTCTTTTTGCATTTTAAACCAAGGTCATCGTACGCGAGACCCCACTTGAACAGATTGTTACGAACTGGTAACATATTATATAAAAGCTTGAAATTAAATTCACGTAGACGAAAATCTTTTATCCCAATCAAATTCCTATCAAAAACAGAAGACCATTTAACGTCCATCTGTGTTGGATATAGTCCAGGGCCCGTATTCAATAAACTTCTAAGACATTTTTCTTAAGTCTAAGAAAATGTCTTAGAATTTGTCTAGGTTAAGAAAGTTGCCTCAGCCGTATTCTAAACACGTTAAGCACTTTTTCTTAAGACAGACTACAGTTAAGAAAAAGAGCTTAACTTGTGTGACGTCATAATTTTAATGCCGCTCATCAATTTTTTTTTATTGAGTCCGCCAATTTTTGTCTATGGCAATTTGCGTGTAAAAGAGAAAATCGCACCGCAGGAAATGACCTTTGGCATATATGCGCGTGATCTACCACTTTCTTTACCAGCCATCTCGATTTAATTAACAATACCGGCAATTATGGAAGACAAGATGAACCACAGGAAGGCAAATTTTACACATGCGGAGAAATTACTATTGGTAGAAGAATTTAAGAGTAGAGAGAACATTTTGAAGCCCAAATTCGGAGTGGGTGTTACAGCAAAACTGAAGGAGCAGGCATGGGAGGAAATCGCGGACAAAATAAATGCCCAAAACCCTTTGGTCAAGAGCCGACGGTGGACGAGCTAAAAAAAAAGTGGCACAACTTGACCATAACGATGAAGGAAAACTTCTTCAAAGATAAAAGAAGCATCCAGAAAACCGGTGAGTACTAGTATATTTAATAATTTCTCTTCACGCTCAGATCAAAGACTAAATCCATCCGTCGACTTAATTCGTGTAGACTATACCTTTAAAACGAAAACGAATTGCGAAATATCGCGGTGACGTCAGCTTGAATATTTTAACCTTTGTCCTTTGTCTTTGAGATCTAGTAGACTACATTGGCTTCTGTTGAAATTAACTTATACTAGCCTATATTGCGGTAGTGGGCTTAGTTTTCTCCTTTCTGGAAAAATTAAGGGAGTGCAGAATGGTGATATTTGATTGGGATACCGTCGTTTGGTGGTAAGTGGAACAATATTTGTAAACAGTGAGTAAGTAAATGAGGATCGAGGAACGATCGTGCTAGTTTAGTTTGAGCGGGTCCCATTCATGATGTTTAGTGTTGGTGTTGTCTAAACCAAAATTAAGAAATTTTCACAATTATTACTCGGTTAGTAGCAGAGGTTGTACCTACTGAGTACTGGTAATAAGTGGTAGGATTTGCTTCAATTGAAAATGATATGTGTTAGCAACAGCAGTGATTGGTCCAGGGTAGATCTAGACCTAGAAAGTAGAAGCAAGGCCATGCAAGGGCGCTAATTGTTAGTGTAGCTCCGCCTCCGTATCCATTTTTTAGCAGTTTAATATCCATTCTTAGCAAAGGAATTTTAGCCCAATTTTTTACTAATTGTATTTTATAGGTCTATAGATTCTAGGTCTAGACTATTGCATTTTCCACCTGATTTTGGATCACACCCGACATCGGGAAACCTCCCGTTTAGGGCTTCGGTGTCGACGTCGTCGCTCAGTACCGTCTCTACGCGCTATCAGTCCAAAACTATGCAGACTTCTTGTATGTTTTATGGTATTACGCGTATGCACGATACCATAACCCATACGAGAAGTTTGCGTAATTTTGGACTGATAGCTTCAGTTCGAGTTGCAAATTAAGCTAGTATAGGCCTAGCGTAGAGACGGTACTGAGCGACTACATCAAGAAGAATCTTGTATAATCCTTGTGCAGTTACATGTAGACTGTAATTCTGAAATGATAGGGAAGATACTAGTTCTGGCAGTCATTTACTCATCCCCACATAACAGACCTTTGCATTTCAATAACAATTTAGTAGATCTACTTAAACTTTGTTTTGCCAGTTGGTTGCCAAAATACTTATAAATATGTATTCATTGAATAATAAATATGAATACTTCCTTTGTTCACATGTATTGTCATCGGGTATATTATTAATTTATGGCATGGACACAATGAATAACAAGTTGTAGACAAATTAAAATGTGATAAATGTATACTCAGTTACTCACTGAGTAAATTTATTTTATTTCAACATGAATTATCATGTACTCTCTTTTGCTCTTTTGGTACAGGTGGAGGTGTGGCAACAACAATGATGACCGCAGTTGACAATCATGTCCTGGACATCGTCGGAGAGTTTAGTCCTGTCATAGTGGGGATAGGTGGAGGAGCAGACTCTTTGGCGGCTATGCCTGTCACACCTAAACATGTCACGCCTAAGCTTGTCACGCCTAAGCCTGTCACGCCTGTCACACCTGTCACACCTGTCACGCCTGTGATGTAAGTCCATTCTTTACATTGAAGATTAAGAAATTTGGGGCTTCTTGCATGAAGGGTTGCACAGGATGCTTGCTTTTTAAAGCCCATCCAATTTGAAGATGTACTGTTCATGTAGGTCTTGCATGTAATAACGCTCAATGTAAAAGACCTCTGCCCCCCCCCCCCCTCCATGTTATATGAATAGATAAATCAGTAAGAAGTTATGTTACAAATTGTAAGATTGAGTTATCTGTGTATAACATTGTTGAAGAATATCTCACTTTCTATCCATTAATTCACATCAGTAAATATCAGTGATGAAGCTAATTGAAGGGTACTCTTAAAATGCTCTAACTACAGGTTATATAGTCATTTTCTCAGAAATAATAACATGTGATTACTTTAATAGACCTTTGAATGTATAATTGATTTTTTCCTGCTAAAATCCCATGTTCTCATCTATTATTGTTGCACTGCAAGTCTATCAAATAAGAATCTATTTCTTCATTTCAGGCCAAGCACTCCAGTTGCCTCTTCTTCTAATCGACAGTCCTCAAACTCATCTCCATCAGTTGGATTTCAAGTCTCAAGGCCCAAGTCCTCGGAATCTGCAGGAAAGAGAGCCGGACAAACAGATACAACATATAATGATTATTTGCATGTAGAAATGAAGCGTGCTAAACTGGATATGGAGAGGATCCAAGCAGAGAAGGAGAAGATCTGTCTTGAAAAACAGAAGCTTCAGTTAGAAATTCTAAAGCTTCGGTTTGAACTTGAAGAAAAAACGCAGGTGAAGGAAGTAGATGTCATTGACTTCACTAATATTGAAATTTAAATCATCTTGTTTTTGCAGTTTATTTTTTTTGAACATTTGCATTATTTGCTGATAAGTGCACATTTCCGTAGTTGCTACCTCAAAAGAACTCCATTCTCCTTCTCTGCTTGGATTCCTGTATGAATCTATTGACATGTTATTTTAAATGGTCAGAGAAGTTTTGGATTGTACAGAAAAAAGTAGGTAATCCCACTGTGAGTATATATTTGTGGAATAAGTTATTGGGTAGAGGGGGTGGGGTGGGGGGGGGGGGGGGTGGGAGGGTATGGCTACATACATGGATCCATTCAAAATATCACCCAATTGCATGCCTCTACTGATATCCAGATTTATCTTTGGAAGATTTGTTTTTCTCTCATCACTTGAAAACTTTCCATACCTTGTACAGAAAGCTCTTGAAAGAGGTGTGTCTTATAGAAGATGTCTACAGTGGCCACTATTTCTGTTACATTGGGTTGCCTCAATTTTAATTATATTGTGAAAACAGTGAAATATGTATTTATTGTTGACGGCATGTATAAGGAGAAGTGCATATTTTTAATATTATTTTAGTTGATGTTTATTTGTTCATATAAACAACGCAAGTATATTATGGTTTTGAGAACTATATGTAAATTACAAGGAAAGTGGTTATCGTTAATTTTACAAGTCATTGATAGTGAAAATACATGTACTGTATATAGCTATTATATAATATAATTGAAATATTAATAAAACATTCAATGTTCACTTCATAAAAATCCAATAGTTTCTTTCATGTATTGAGAGCATGTATTGATTTAAAGATTTGTATACTGCCAGTTTTGTAGGCATAAAGTTTAGGTACATTTTCCAATTACAGAAGAAATTAGGAATTACAAAAATGATAGATCTAATTACTTCTGATTAATAAGCTTTGGTTGATAATTTCCCAAACATGGTGAAGCAGAACAAACTAAAAAAAAAACAATTGATGATTTTGATGAACAGTTAAGATATTTGGGCTCTGTTGGAAGATGACTTGATGTGAAGTGTTTTGATTGTGTTTTATGGTTTTATTGATTTTCCTGTTTAATTCTTAGATTTAGCAATCCATGATGATGATGGTGATGATGAAAAACAGAGAGAGAGAGAGAGAGAGAGAAGGGGTGCAGAGAAAATTTTGTTTTTATATGGTGTGAAGTGCCAGGAGTGATAGTTAGGGGGGGGGGGGGGGGTTGCAGGAGACTTTAAAAATGAAAAGAGAGAGAGAGAAGGGGGGACAAACAGAATATGAAAAGATGCCCTCCTCTACCCACTAACCCAGTCCTCTGCCCATAAACTTTGAATGCAGATTTTCTTTTTAAATCGATTTGTTCCTTCTTGGGGGGTGGGAGGGGGGGGGGGAATTAAAGATAAAGTAGTAAAATACAAATAGGCACCGCTTTGTGACTAATAATGGAGCGCCCCCACCCTCTCGCCTACCAAGTCGCACACACCTTTACAAGTAAATTAATTTAACAACACAAAATTGTCTTCCCAATTTCTCACAATCATGGATGCGCCCGTTGATCCAGTTGCATTAATGACCTATCCCCTATGCAAAGCTACGCCACTCATACTATTGCATAGCGAGTATAATTTTTTTTAAGGATATAAATTGTAAAACATTGAAAACGCACCAAACGAAATGATTGTCGACGATGTGTTGGCGATATGCTTGTCCAGACACGCCATCATGTTCCATGACAATTTCATGAGGAGGCTGCTCGTCATCGGGGTGGTCAGGGGCGTCTTCGTTCTCCGGCATGTTCATTCTTTTAGCAATATTGTGTAGAACACAACAACTAGCAATGATGCGGCTGGCTTTGAGTGGGCTCACTCGCAGTTCCCCATGAAGACAATGGAATCTTCTTTTAAGTTGACCAATTGATCTCTCAACCAAGCATCGAGTATGTTTATGTGCCCTATAGTATAAAATGAGTAAAGGTAAATATAACCAGTATTTATGGCAAAACCAGTTGATTGAAAAGGAATTAAATGCAATATCTTCTTACATGGAATCTCATGCAGGCTAATAGGCAATCTTGATTTAGTGGTTTTTGCTTTTAAAAATATTATAATTCACGATTGTCTCTTTATAAGCGCTAAAATGTACCTAATAGCGGTATTTTCTTATTTTAATAATAATTTTTGAATTGCACCATCATGCTATCTCCGACCCCATTATAGATATAGATCTATATATAAAACAAAAAACGACAAGTACCTGTTAAAGTGTTCTTCCGCATGGTTTCGTGGTCGGAGAAAAGGTGTCATCAGCCATCGTCGAAGGGGATAACCACTATCCCCCAGCAGATGCCCTTCTGTATTCTCGAGTACCTCGTCCAGTCCACTTTCCCTCAAAATGCGCGAATCGTGGACACTTCCTGGCCACTGTGCGTTTACATTGATGATTTCAGATTTTGCGTTCACGACTATTTGGACATTGATACTGTGGTATCTCTTCCTATTGACGAATTGTTCTTCATTTTCAGGGGGCGCTTGAATGCGAACGTGAGTTCCATCAATAAGCCCGATGATACCAGGTAAATTCGCCATCCGGTAAAAGCTGTCAGCATTGACCCTCCTTTCCTCTTCGTCAGGGAGACGGACATGCTCCCCCAATCTCCTCACAAGCGCGAGCGAAACTTGATGAATTATTCTCGAAATTGATGGTTGGGATATCTTCATGGTATCCCCGTCAGTAATTTGAAAACAACCAGTCGCATAAAAGTGGAGGGCTGCACAAACTTTATCAACTGGCTGAATGGCATGGTTTCTATTTGCCCTTGGTGCGATGTCATCATGGATCATTCCTGTAATTTGTATAATCCCTTCTCTGTCGAATCTGTACCTTCTAATAAGTTCAACATCGTTGTACGTATTCAGAGGGTGCACGCGCCTAGCAGCAAGATAACGTCGGACATCTCGATGATTATTGTTAATTCGATGAATTAATGCTGCCATGTTTCCTACAGCTTTGAAAATGAGTTATGTGCTTTTCGCGTGAAGTTTAAGTATACTGGGGAGGATGCTTAAACTTAGGGTAAAATTCTTAATTTCTGCGCGCATTAGAATACGCCTGTCTATTTAAGAATTTTGACTTAGACAAAATCTAAGATTTTATACCTAAACTCTGAAAAATCGGCTAAGACAAAGTCTTAAGTTAAGAAAGTACCCTTAAGCAAATATCTTATATTGAATACGAATTTTGGCTAAGATTTTTTCTTAGCCAAAATTTAAGAAAAAGTACTTAAATTTCATGCTTAAGAAGTTTATTGAATACGGGCCCTGGTATCTAAAGCCCCACTGCATTACTTAAAGCTACTTGCGCCCTATAGTATAATATAGCAAACAATGCCTAATCGGTGCCTGTTGATCCCCCATGATCCTCTTTTTCTTCTGTCAATTCAGAGCTGATTTGAAGAGATAACCACCTGTTAGTGACGTTGCAGGGAGGTCTAACCCCCCCCCCCTCTGGCCAAACTAGTGCAGACAGGCTTTAAGGTAAGTTTCTTGTGTTTGATAAATTGAAGGGAGGGACTGGGGCGTGCCCTCCCATGGCGTTTCCATTCGATCCGCCAGATCGATTGTTTATTGTTCAGAAAATAAATACATTATGGCCTCATTTTAATCTAGAAATATGAAATTAAGAGGTTGAGAGCACGCGCGAGGTTTGGGAGTTTATACACAGAGGGGAAATTAAAGTCTTAAGGAGGAAGCGCTCATGGAGTGCTCATAGAACGAAATCCAAACAAAGTATCCAGATCTATAGGAAAAATAGGCTTTGTTGGTTTAAATTTCAATCTCTAATACCCAAGTCACACCAACAGGGCCGATACTAGAACGACAACAGACCAAACAACATATCACATTGTACATCAGTCATACCGCCAAACCGACTCCGCATTGACTCCGCATCAACTCCAAACCGATCTATTCTTCGGCATCAATTTTTCGTAATGAAAATTCTTGTTCGGTGTGTTGTCGGTCTTGCGTCGGTCTTGGTCGGTGACTGTGAGGGATATAAGCTTCGTAATACCTCTACATCGACGAGGCCGACACCAGACCGACAACTTACCGAACAACAAATCACATTACCACAAATGACAAAGAGTTGAACGGTTTGTATTTGGTGTTGTGTCATTTTGGCGGTGTGACTGAGGTATTAAGGTGTACGTGCGATCTCCCTATGCAGTTGTTTGGTTTAGGAAGTATCCGACTTCCCTAAAATATGAACACTCACACAACCTCAGGAATTGGATAGGCATTGGCAATAACGACGATGATACTAATATCATCTTGATATCAACATAATTATATTTATCTGAAGCACTGATGATCCAAAGCGGTTAACACTTTTACCTTCGGTGACTTCATTGCAGACACACTCCCAAACCGACTCTGATTCAAGTTCAATTTCAAGTTTATTTGTTCCACATTTTACACAAAATATAGACAGTCATATAGAAATGATATTTAAATATAAATACGTGTGGTTTGAGCACGTCTCAATGATATTCAATTCATATCAATGTGAGGAACCTAAAAGCAGTGCTTGTATATTATAGGTTCCCTGGTAAAATAGACATTGTACACTGTCGCTCATATAGGTGGAATATTTTTGTTTTACCCCAATTTATGGAATTATTTTAAAAATAATTTAAAAATAATAGATCTAGATAATATTATACATTCTCAGATTTTATTGAATAATAATCTGACAATGTGTGTTTTGCGTGACTGCTAAATCATGTGTATGGTACTATGCTTATTAACTAGGGGACTTATGCCCTTAAGGCATAAATGACAGTAATGAGGATTAATGCCCCACAAAAGGGCACTAATAATTTATTGCTTTTTACCCCGGTCCCCAACATAAAAAAATCCTCTAGACGACCATGCATTATGGCTCAAGGCATGGGCACACAGAGATTTTTTTTATGTTGGAGACCGGGGTAAAATGCAATCAATTATTGAAAATTTATTTCATTTTCTTCGTTTTTTTTTAATTTATGGAAACTGCCCTTTTGTGGGGCATTAATCCTCATTACTGTCATTTATGACTTAAGGGCATAGGTCCCCTGGTTGATAAGCATAGTACCATACACATGCTTTAGCAGTCACGCAAAACACACATTGTCAAATTATTATTCAATAAAATCTGAGAATGTATACTATTATCTAGATCTATTATTTTTAAATTATTTTTAAAATAATTCCATAAATTGGGGAAAAAGAAAAATATTCCACCTATATGAGCGACAGTGTAGATGTAAAAACCGTAGCAGTAGAGAAAGATGTAATTTAGAGGGGGAATCTACAACACAATGGAATAAGGAAATTCGTATACAAATGCATTAATAATATCAATAATATCCGGTTCTTTTATAGCGCATATCACATTATTTAACGTCTCTATGCGCTTCCAAAGAGCTTTGGAAATGATTACCCTAGCTTTAACTCTGGCAGTCGTAATTAGCACCAATACCCACAGTCATCAGGTTAAATCGTGAAGTCACCCGAGCAATTTAACAGAAAGCTAAATGTTACACACTTTCCCGAGTGAAATGATAATTTCAAGAGTTCAGAATAAAACCGTGTTACACCAGGCTGTCCATGAAAAGAGAACGCGAATTGGATTAGATAGTACCCTGGGGAAATAACATAGCAACAAGCAATTCGTTCATATACATTCAATAGGTTTAATAACAAAGTAATTTATTTTCTATACATTAATAATCGGAACATTCATCATTAATTAGCAATTAAGACTAGCATTGGAGAAAAAAGGTAACAAGGACTGGCTTCCGTGCCACTCGGGGTAATTCTCATGATTATAGCATTGGTTTCGCATTTCATGACAATACAAAAGCCCTGAGGAGGCGCGATAGCTCAGTCGGTAGAGCAGTGGTCTCGTAATCCGGTGACCCGGGTTCGAAACCAAGGCGATGCGCTAGTGCCCTTTGGTAAGGTATTAATCCTCATTACGAGGTCCCGACCTCCATCGGTCGTCTGGTTGCTTACTTACAAGCATTTATGATTTCTAAGCAGTCAGGAAAATAAACCACCACCACCAATCCATTCCATTCCATTCCATATGAACTTTACATTCAAAAAATTTGTTAAAGCATACAAATAATACCTTGTTTAATTATTGTACCCATGCAAACATGAGGAACGGGGCGGAGTTTTATCCAGACTCTGTGTGTGGGGTGGGGGAATGGGAAGAGGAGGGGGTAATTCATTTAGGCAGCCCCGCCTGCTGCAGACCAATGGCCAGGGCCCTGTTTCATAAAACTTGTTCAAGTGCATCAGTTCTATGAAAAATTTGCTCACATCAAATCACACGTATCGATTGATTTCAGTAGCATATATCGGATATTTTGTTTTTATTGATAGCAAGTTTTATGAAACAGAACCATGATCCCGTATAGATGAGTTGCGAATGACGGATTACAAATTTTATTGACTTTTAAAATGTTATATTTAATTACAACCAAAAGTTTGAATTTCAAATATAAATAAAAAAACACAAAGCGATACATAGAAATCATACAATGGTAGAAATAATTGATAAACTTTATAAAGTAAACAAAGTGAAAGGTATATGAATAACTATAGGTGGTGGCTACAATCAAATGAGTTCACAGTATCAAATAAAGGTTGTGCTAGAACTAGAATAGAAACATTATCGCTAAAGACAAAAAAAGCAGATTATGATGGTCTTATTATTATGAGAGAAAGGATAATCGATCAAAGAAGGGGCCTATGAAAGGGAGGGGGGGGGGGGGGGGGGGGGGGGGCTTACTCCGGCCTTACGCTTTGTTGGATACGCCCCACTGTGTAAAAGAGCATTATGAGTACGTACACGCATGGCCTATGGAGGCTTATTACAAAGCTCATAGCTAGCAGACACGCACTCTTCGAATCAATTCCAGTTCTACTATAGTAGTGGAGGGACGTGATGAAAAATTGATCGATTCGATTTTTAAAGGGGCAGGGACAACATAGACTGGGTTTACTGTTCAGATGATCGCATAAAGAGAGGGAGAGAGAGAGAGAGAGAGAGAGAGAGAGAGAGAGAGGGAGAGAGAGAAAAGAGAGGTTGAGAGAGGGGAGAAAGAGAGAGAGAGAGAGAGAGAGAAAGTGCGTGTGTGAGTGTGTTGTGAGAGAGAAGGAGAGAGAGAAAAGAAAGAGAGAGAAGAATTGAGAGAGAGAGAGAGAGAGAAGAGAGAGAGAGAGAGAGGTAAGAAGATAAGAGAGGGAGATATAAACAATTTATATATATATAGAGAGAGAGAGAGAGAGAGAGAGAGAGAGAGAGAGAAAGAGAGAGTACATTCAAGGGGACGTCCACCCTGTTAATTAGCTGGTTTTGATTTAAGGAGAAAAATGAGAAGAACATATCAGTGGAGGTTTGAGAAAAATCGGACAATAATTTTTCATGAAATACTTCATATTGTCATATTGGTAACGCGGTCTCTAAATATGATGTCACCCCCTTACATTTTATCCCTTGTTGAATGCAAATAATGTCATAAAATTCCATTTTGGTCAGAAGATAAATTTTCTTCATACCTATCTCGATCATATATATCACGGATAACACGTTTGTTCATGCACCCCCATATAAGATAGGTCTACTATTCCATTAACATTCAGAGAAATTGAGATTTGGGGTCATTCTGTCATTCAGATCAGTGGTGAAGTGTGAGGGGATGACATCACAATTTCTGACCGCATTGTCATTTTGTCTCAAAGATTCTATGATTTTCATGACTTTTAAAGATTCATAACTTTCTTACTTTGTTGTCCGATTTTTCTCAAACTTTCACTGAATTTTTTCTATTCTTTTTCTTCTTCTATAAAAACTAATTTAAAATCAGGTTGGACTTTACCTTTAAGCCTGAACAAATATTAGAATGGTAGGTAGAATGATAAATAAATCTGTACTCTGCAATAGTGGAATGTAAATATGAAATTTAGCTTAGACTACGTGGAAAGCATTGCGTTGTGTTGATCTAGCACCAGATGGTATGGGATTGAAAAAACACAAATCACGACTACTGAAATCTAGAAAGAAAATCGAAGGTATTGGGCAAGGGCAGAAGAAGTGTGGACTCAACACGGAATAAGGTAAGAACTAAGAAGAGAACAAATTAGAAAGATAGAGCAAAAGAGAGAGATAGAGAGAGAGAGAGAGAGAGAGGGTGGGGCTGGGAGCTGGTTTATGTGAGAGATTTTGGAAACTAAGAGAGAAAGACGGATAGAGACAGAGGTTAGAGACGAGTGGACAAATAAGATTGGTCAGAGGGGGAAAAATGTATATTTATCGAGATAATCGATATCACATCACCGGCCGCTTAACACGAGCGCTGTAATACCGCTCTCATAATTATAAGCAAACCTACACAATAAACGTGGGTTTTGCTCTGTGTCTATTCATTAAAATCTCGTCATGGCTAGATTAATTGATTTAATACAACGTACACTTGTGCTCGCATAGGACAAAATTAGTAGGATGACATGGTGAATACAACCAGTGCCAATATTGCACAAGAGGTGTAACTCTATTACTGCTCTTTCGCTCATGTTCATGTTTCTGCAAATTTGTTAAAGCTTGAGCATTCTATCTACCCTAAAATTTATTATAATGATTGACCCATGTTCTGTTTCTAAAACCGACTGTTTGATTCAAATTGTTAGAAAAAGTATGAAAAGCAGATAGAAACTGCCCCAATCAAACCGTGTAAAAATGGTATCAAATGACCATGTGTGGACATTCGGAATATGCTATGACAATTTTTCATGATGTGAAGCATATGGCTTTCTCATTGGAGGAGCTTGATGAAACCTTGTCCATCTCCTGTGTATGGGGAGGCAGATGTAGATGAAAGTCTTAGAAAAGGACACTGACCCCACGGCCAAGATTGAACCAGGACTAGTTTGTCCTTTAGAGTAAAACAAACCTGCTACAACCTGCATATCATTATACTCTGCTACAATCACAGTGATGCATGCCCAGATCCTGCTCGACCTAATCATCGATAAATTCTTCTGATGCCTAACTGAGCACCTTCGGGTCTTAATTCCGGGTGCGTTACTTGCAATGGGGGCGCCTAATCAAACAAAACTGTCTGCAAATGTCAGTGTTAAAAAATGTTTTAATGGTGTTTTTTACCTAATGTCCCTTTTTTTAAACTTGCGAACTTAATTGATCATGTTAAGAAAGAAAAGGGCTTTAGTTCCCCTTTCATGGAAACCACGTCTCCAAATCTCGTAAAATTCCCCTCAAATGATGTTTTGTTGTTGTTAAAGCTCAACTCTTTCCTAATGTTCTGCATCGCAGGTGTGCGCGGGAACCGGAAAATATGACGTCACTCTCTCACGCCGACGACGGTCGTCTGTTCGAAGGCTATCATATCGGCATGGTACGGACGCCAAAGGTTGATGTATAATTTTGTCTGCTACGTGTCGCTGTCGGAGCGCCGGTATATTTCTGTGGATTTAAAGATGCAGCTGAATAGATATAGAAGATTTCAACCAACTTGGATATAATTTAAGCTTTCTGATTATTCTGGTGCTCATTGTATCTTCAACGAGGTGAGAATATGTAACAGATTATAGAAAAAATACCGTGATTATATTATTATATCAAATTAGTGTGCACATTTCATTAAATATGTGTGAAACAAAAAAAATCTTCTCTGGACATTGTGTGCATTTGATATTTCTTTATCCAGTGAACAGAACATTAGTGATACAGAAAACTTTCATCGGTCGGGGATAATCATATAGTGTAATTTGTAAAGCTTCTACCAACCTTGAAATCACATTATAGGACATTAGTGCTTACGATTTCAAGCCTGGCAATTGGAAGAAGGAAACAAATGTATACTGAATAAAAAGAAATATTCTGCTATGGAATTAAAAACAAATATTAAAAATTCAATGCTTACGATATCACAGCCGACGATTGATGCTACTCCTACTACTACTACTACTACTACTACTGCTACTACTACAACTACTACTTCTACAATTTAATGAATTATTCTATCGTCTTAAAGCTACATACAAGAAACAGTTCTTTATACCGTCTTTGTAATAAAACGAAGTATACTGCAGCCAACGTCAATAATTATTTTGATTAGAGCAGAAGAAATTGATGGTGATCTTTTTCATTTACATTTACGGGTAGAGAGAAAAGAGAAAAGAGGAAGAAAGAGAAAGAGAGAGAGAGAGGGAGAAAGAGGGAAGTGGCGTAGGAGTAGGCCTCGAGGAGTAAGGGATTTTTTTTTTAAAGAGGCAAAGAGACAGTCGTTTTCTTTTCTTTCATCTCTTAAAGGGTTCCATGCATATTTCTTTCGTTAAAAAAACTAATCAATCTCAAGCTAAAAGGTTTTGCGGTGCGTGGACTATGTTGTCAAAATAATTGAAATGCCACGTCCACTTATTTGCTCGAAATAGTTTACTTAACTTTAATCCGATATAGTCTCTGCGTGTATGATTTAACCTGATTATGTTTCGTATTTACTCTTCACAAACAATAATCCGTTTGGCAAACGTTTCCCCTATTTTTCATAACTGCTCTCAAAGGAGCCCTGAATTTTGTGTTTTCTTTTATAAACCTAAAATGCTCGAGAGATATATTTCAAATTTGTTTAAACTTAGAAATGTATCTGGGCAGTGGAGCTTAATCAATAGTATAATAGGGGACTGCACCCAGAAAAAACATTGGGCAATTATCTTTTAATACCAAAAATATGTGATTTGGAACTTGGAACAAAACGGGAGATTTGTGAAAAAATAAACGCCTATAGGGAAACAATGGATTCTACGGTACGACCACTTAAATGCACCCTATCGATCAACAAGTATGGTCGCTTTATTAGAGACTACTAATTTAATTGCCACACAATAAAGAAATATAACATTCATAAAGGCCTAACCATCAGAAAGTATAACCATAGATGACAACCGGGATTATTTTCATCTCTAATTTTTGTCTCTTGTTCCACTTTGTGATAAAGCATTTGCAGAAGCTCAGAATCGTATGATTAGGGGAAAGAAAAATATGAGGAATTACATTCGGGAGCAGTAATGGAGGTTACAACTGAATTTGTTTTCCAACATAATTTCCTCATTATTTTTACTAGGGGAGAAAACAGTTGCAAAAGCTTAAAACATCTAGTAGCTTTCTTTTTATGAACGAAATGAAATGAAATTACATTAACTTTTAGGCGTTCAAAAAGAAGGTTTGTAATTAGGAGGAAACGCAAACATTGCACAGGATATAATGGAAGGCAATAACCAAAGTAACGCCTGACGTAGGTCGGTCTAATTAACGTAGAGAGGTGATGAAGACAAAGAAGGATTCGACACGAAATAGAGAGAGAAAGTGAAGAGATATTAGAAATTTCAAGTGTTGAGCTTATTACTCTTCTCTGAACAGGATTCTAATGAACGGATGTTTTAGACGATATAAAAGGAAATGGAATGAGTTGTAGTTTGTCGATAAGTTGTTTTACTTTTATGTATAATCCAATATAGCTGAAATATCATGACAATTTCAATTCAGTATTTATTCAATTCCATAATAAAAAACAGCAACATCAAAATAATACTTATACATAATTATTATTAACATAGTACAATATTGACAGTAAAAAAAAGAAAGGAATTCGGTTGCTGTATAAAAACCCTACATGGTTTGTCTGGACAGTCACCAGAAATAGTAAAACTAAAAAGAATCATACAAAATGAAATATGATATTTGAATAAACAATAACAAAAACAACAACAAAACAAAAGAACCAAAACAAAACAAAGTAGAACATAAGCGAAAACAAAAATATACATGTAGACCGCACAACCGTAAACAAATTTGCACTGTGGAGTAAATGAGTCCTTCTTGTGTTTTTCAAATTAAATTCAATCCGAGTTAATAGGTTTTCGTTTTATTCCCCTTTGTTTCGTTTTTAATAATAATAAAAGTGGGTTCTTGTTTTAGCGCTCATGTCTGTCAGACATGACACTCCTGGCGCTCCCGATTATTACCCTGGCTTTAGCACGGCTACCATTACGGCGCTCTAGCATTTCAAGGAATTAATTACTGCCATGCAGGTACCCATTTACATCACCTTGGTTGAGTGTGGCAAATGTAGATCAATGTCTTTATGTTTTATCTTCTTTTTACTTGACGATAAATCAACGAAATTACCCTGTTTTACCTTTGGCATGAGATATTTCTTTTCTTCCAATGAACCTTTTTTTCATGTAACTGTAAAGTCTGTAAATTTGACCTACAGTGTAGATGTTCTTGTCGAGTTACAGGGGAGGGAGATGATGGAGGTGACGATGAAGCATTATGATGATAATAATTGTAATGGTGATAATGAAGATGACGATAGTGATGATGAAGATGATGATGATGTTGATGAAGTTGATGCTACTGCTGCTTCTGATGCTAGTGGTGGTGCTGATGCCGCCTGGGATGATCATGTTTATTTAGGCGGCGGTGGTGGTGGTGGTGGTGATGATGGCGATGGTGGTTTGATGATGATGGTGATGGTAGTTATGATGTGATGGCTAACAATGGTCTAATGATGATGACGAGAATGTGATTTGATGATTGTGATACCAATGATGATGCGAATCATTATGGTGATAATAATATCCGTCACTTTGTATTGGACACTCATCACACTCCCCTTTAAAAGTGGTGACATTTCGTAAAAGCTCGGTACCAATAATCAAGCACTCCACTATCCCTTGTACAAACATTGGGTCATATTTTCCACTCCAGTCCTTTTTTCACGACGATTATGATGAATTACAATATTCATTGAATAAACACACGACCTGGGAGGACGATAGCTTAGTGCAATTACTAAGTATTGACAGAATCGCTATTGGACCACCAACAGCTGGTAAAATTTTAACCTTACTTAAAAGAGTGTGGTGGTTTTAGATCGAAGATATTGTACGACATAAATGCCACGTTCACCTTTTTGTGTTAAGTGGTCTACGATCAGCCTTAAAGAGAAGACGGAGTTCTGATGAAGATGAAAATAATGTATACGATTTCCCTTTCCTTTTGTCTCATTTTGAAAACGGTTTCTCTTCAAATGTCCTTATAATTAAATCATGACAAGAAAAAACTATAGAGTTTGAAGGAATCTTTCACTTCACATCTATGCGTATTTAGTCCTATATACCTATTCTGTGTGCAGTGCATGTGATTATCAGCAAGACTGAGTCGAATCTTTTATGATAATTCTAAAACCTCACAGTAATAATCAAGCTTTACCCGTTTACTTTACCCGTTCAGTTTCCACAGTTAACTGGTTTAGTCATGTGATCAGGACCCAACTTGCTGGTCATGTGATTGTATTGCAGTGAACACAAATTGTCTGCAAGCGATTGGAAAAGGTTTATCATGCATGTAGCTCATAAGTATTGATGTATACTGTGAAGATTTAGAATCATCACAAATTATTTTTCACCTGTCCCAGAACTTAACCTTCTCTTTATTCAAGCTGACTACAGGTCGTTCAATTACGTTGTATTATTAACTGTCTAGTAATTAACTGGAAAGTGTGGGTTATGTAGTTCAAAAGAATAATTGTGTATTGTGCAGTTTCGAGAAGATTCGATGTCGCTGAATTTTGCATACATTGAAAAACACTGCCCAAAGATGTGGAACTACATACTTGCATGATGGTCTACAAACTAAACTTTAAAACGTAAATTTGGAACGTGGAAGGAGTATGAACTGCTGTATACGAAGCAAAAAGACCCTCGTGGCTTGGCTCCATGGCTTGCTGAACATGCTTAAGGGTTCTAAGATTCTTAGATTCATTCTAGTGCAACCTGAGCCTATTTTTAAGCATTTTAAGTTTTTGGTCGAGATTGAATATTAACCTGTTGCTGATTATGGAACCTGTGCAATAAAAAAAAGTAAGCTTTTTGCTGTTACATGTTTAAACCCCTTGTGGACCACGTTGTACATGGTACCAATATTTCCAATGAATTCACTATTTGAAACGACATTTAGTTATATTTAGAAAGTAATATTTTGAAAATTATCATTCTTATGTGACACTGTCTTGTACGATGGCGTGTCTGATAGTATTCATTAAAATAGGAATAAAGAGCATGATAAAACATCATACACCATTGTTACCGATACTAGAACCTAGCTTCCCTTTAAAAAGGAAACTGCGTAAGAGAAACTACAGAAACTACTAAGTATATTATCATTATTATTTGCACGCAGATAAACATGGTTTTATCTACGGCGCAAGTATCACGTCAAGTTAGAATAAAATACATTATACAGACGACATGTGAATTATTCACCATGGGAAATCTTCTGCGAATCCTTACAAATCCTTTAATACTCTAATTACTCTAATACGGGCGAAATTTCCTGGCAAGCACATGTGTATGTGCGTGTAAACACGCACACACACACATTATGTTAGTTTCCTTGTTCTCATGGAAAGTGATAATTTTCTATTTTTGTAGCACGGCAATTTTGAAAAGTTCATGCCTACACTCAAATAATACCATTAGTTTCTCTTTATAATTGTTCACACAATGAATTTGTTTTATATATAAGAAAGAGGCACACGTGCTATATCATCCACTATAATTATGTCCACACCCTGTATTACATTATTTAAGTATATGTGTATATATATATATTTATATATATATAATTCACTGCTCGGAGTTCAGTAATTTGTTATATTATATATAAAACTACTTTATAAAGACGTAATTGTTATATATGAACTAGTTAATGAGACTACCTACTCTTTAGTATAACATCTTACTAAAAGTAGGCCAAGACGGAGATGAAACGAGACAGGGAATCAGAGTGTGTGTTCAAGTAGTTTATTCAAGTTACTGTCTGATTGTGCGCATGCGCAGATGCGCCAATACATAACATCCCTCCCCCCTTAGACTGAAAATACATTCCATGAAACAATTGTGTGTTATCGTAAATTAACTGTATGATTGCTGGGAAACTTGTGAGTCCAAATAAAAAGTAAAATGTTGATATCCGAAAACGTTCATGAGTGCAGAATGTTACGTTCCTTCGTTTGTGAACTATTCTATTTAGATTGGAATTTAAGTTCCATTTATTTAAGGGTCCTTCCTTTTAAGAGTCTTTAGGGGAACCCGTAATAATCGGGAGGGCGCCGTCCTTCACGTTGTGGGTATTTACTCCTTTCAGGTTGTTGATCGCGATCTTGATGTTCATTGCGATCCCTGTGATTGTGATCATCGTCGAAGTGCTCGCGATCCTGGTGGTCATCGCGATGTTGATGATCCTGACGGTCATTTCCTTCGCCCTCCTCAGGAAAAAGGAACTCGTCATCGGAATTCGGACGCGACGCGGAAGATTCATCCTTTTTCTGATATCGATTTCTTAAATGGTCGACATGACGTCGCCATTTTCCACTGCGGTCCTCGAGTTCGATTTCGTAGGACACCGGACCGTGTTTTTCCGTAACCGTTCCTGGCATCCAAGTGTTTCCTACGCCAAAATTTCGGGCGAAAACCAGCTCACCAGTCTGGAATTCTCGGTAAGTCTGAGGTCCGCGGTTTAGCGCGGCCGGATTTCTCAGCTTTTCGTCAACTTTCTTTTTGACGTCTGGATATACGGTATCCAGTCTGGTTCTCAACTGTCTGTTCATGAGCATGGCGGCTGGCGGCATTCCAGTGGTGGAGTGCTCTGTTGTCCGATAGGCCAGGAGGAAGCGCGATAAGCGAGTTTCGAGTTTACCTCCTGTGACTTTCTTGAGACCAGTTTTCACCGTCTGTACCGCTCTTTCCGCTAGTCCGTTTGTAGCGGGGTGGTAAGGTGAACTTTTCACATGTTTGATTCCATTTTGCGACATGAAATCTTGGAATTCCGAACTCGTGAAGGAACTTCCATTGTCGGAAACTACCACGCGAGGTAGTCCATGTATCGCGAAAGTCTGTCTGAGGCGATCGATTGTTGCCAATGATGTCGCCGATGACATCACATGTACATCTATCCATTTGGAGTACGCGTCAACGATTATTAGGAGCATTTTTCCTTCGAACGGACCGGCGAAATCGATGTGAATTCTCTCCCATGGAGCACTCGGATACTCCCATGGATGTACGGGAGATCGCGGTGGAAGGCGCTGATATTGCTGACAAACGGAGCATTGCTTCACCTTCCGTTCCAGTTCAGAGTCTATTTTCGGCCACCAGACTATTCCACGCGCGATGGCTTTCATTCTTACGATTCCAGGATGAGTGTCATGTATCTCATCTAGGATCTGTTCCCGACCCTTAGTGGGGATGACGACCCGGGTACCCGACAAGACACATCCATCTTGAACGCTGAGTTCATGTCTCCTATTGAAGTACGGCTTCAATTCTTCATCTTCGCAAGAATGTCCCCATCCTGACATCACATGTTTCCGGACACGTGATAAAACTCTGTCATGTGCTGTCCACTCGCGAACTCGCTTCGGTGTGACAGGGGTTTTCTGCAAGATGTTGAACATCGACAGAATTTCTGTTGGTAACTCAGGCTCGGTGGTCGTTGTGCTTCTTGGAAGGCGACTCAGTGCGTCCGCATTTGAATTAGCGGACCCGGGTTTATATACCAGCTTGTATACGTACGCAGAGAGGGTAATGGCCCATCTTTGAACCCTCGGCGGTGCCATTTGCGGAATGGCCTTGGACTCCCCGAGGAGCCCCAGAAGCGGCTTGTGGTCGGTTACTATCGTGAATTTCCTACCGTATACGTACTGGTGGAATCGTTTCACCCCAAACATGATGGCTAACCCTTCCTTGTCCAATTGAGAGTAGTTACGCTCTGCCGAATTTAACGTTTTCGACGCATATGCAATGGGCTTCTCTTCCCCATCCAACATCCGATGTGCCAGCACGGCTCCTACCCCGTACGGACTGGCGTCGCACGCGAGTATCAATTCCTTGTCATTGTCGAAATGGGTGAGAAGTCGCGATGATTTTAAGAGTTCCTTGCTCTTATCAAACGCCCTCTGCTGGTCCGCCGTCCATGACCAGCGGCTTCCTTTTCGGAGGAGATGGTGTAGAGGTTCTAGGATTGTTGCGAGCTCCGGAAGGAATTTACCGTAGTAGTTCAGGATCCCCAGAAAAGACTTCAGTTCTGTCACGTTACGCGGTCGGGGGGCCTGTGTGATTGCGCGTACTTTCTCATCTGTCGGTTCTAATCCTCGTGCACTGACTTTATGCCCTAGGTACTCCACCTCTGGACTCAAGAAGACACACTTGCTTTCCTTTAACCGTAATCCAGCATCGCGAAGGATATTGAGGACACGCTTCAAATTGTCCAGATGGTCCGCGAGAGTCTTTCCTGTTACCAAGATATCATCCAGGTAGACCGCGACATGAGGAATTCCACCGAGAAGACTTTCCATGATTCTCTGGAAGATTGATGGGGCGGCGGTCACACCGAAGGGTAACCGTGTATAGCGAAACAGGCCGCGATGTGTGTTGATGCAGACGAGATCCCGCGATCCCTGGTCGATCACTAGCTGTTGGTAAGCGTGGCTTAAATCTAGCTTAGTGAAGCACTCTCCCCCAGCAAGTTTCGCGAACAATTCCTCTATGCGTGGTATTGGATATGTATCCGCTCTTGACGCTTGATTCACTGTGACTTTGTAGTCACCGCAGATCCGGATGGATCCGTCCGGTTTCATAACCGGTACTATTGGGGCGGCCCATTGAGAAAACTGGACCGGTTCAATGATGCCCTCTCGCTCTAGCCGTTCAAGTTCAGCCTCCACTTTCGGTTTCATTGCGAACGGCACTGGTCTCGCTTTTACAAATTTTGGAGAGGCATTTTGGTCGATGTCAATGCTCACTTCAACTCCTTTTAGCGTACCCAGCCCTGGTTTGAAGAGCTCGTCATTCTCCACCAGTAGTCCTTGCAGCATGTTTGTCGACATCTTCAGCGCCTTTTCAGGGATTCTCCCATTTACTCCTATCCACTCCTGGATCATACTTTTCCAGTTGAGGATGAACACCTCCAACCAGTCACGGCCAAACAGGCTTGGCCCGCTAGCGCAATTTTTTTTTACACGCTAGCCTGGCCATTTCTATGATAAACACCATGGACACGACTAATATTAGTCTAGCAGCCTACATGCGAGGCTACATGATGATACACATGATTGTACATCATGCATGACAATCATCAGATAAAGACATAGCTGGCCCTTGTAAATGAGACGGCCACCGCAGCCATCGGGCGATGGAATTCAAAAACTTAATTTATTTTAATTTAATTTAGGAACTTTACATTAATCTTGATCTAAGGAGACACGAACGAACGAACGTTCAGTTAGGCAGCAACCAGGGCATGTGACTAAACTGCGGTAGTGCATGCCTACATGTAGGCTTTACCACCAGCGCACTTTTACGAGTATTACGGCGAAACTGGCCAGGCTAGCGTGTAAAAAAATACCTTTCACTATCAACAGTCGCACTTGTGCCTGTTGATCTCCATACACTGCATTGACGTGGCATTCTCCTTTAAGTTCTATTTTCTGCTTGGTGTATGTCTGTAAGATTGTTCTTGAGTTCTGGATTTTGGGTCTGTTTGTTGGCGTCCAAGTAGCATTGAATTCGTGCTCACTCATAAGTGATACTGACGCTCCTGTGTCCAGCTGGAACCGCACATTGGCGTCTGCGACATTTAGACTAAGCTCTAATGGCGGCGATTTGTCTCCCTCACTATTTCCGTAAAATAGTGAGCCAATGTGTTGCACTGTGTGCTCTTCGTCACTTTCACCCTCATCCAGCTTATACGCTCTTTGTTTTTAATAGTGGACGATATGGCTGTTCTCGGCGAAACTGCTGATGAGATCGTTCTTCTCTTTGTTTGTCGATTGGTTTTGAGTGACAGGCTCGGGAAAGGTGTCCTACTTTGCCGCAACCATAGCATGTCATGCCTTTAGCCGGACAGTCGGACGCTCGATGGTTGGTGGCTCGACCACACCTATCGCATAATCTTTGGTGAGGCGACCGGTTGTCTGGGAAAGTGTCCTTGGTTGAACGGCCAGCGGTTTTCCAAACTTTGTTTACGGTGCTCGGGGCTGCCGCTCGTAAATCTGCCGAATTCTTATCCGCCAGTTCCACGGCGGTAGCGAGCTGCCACGCTTTTTCGAACGGTAGGTCTGCTTCGGCCAGTAAACGTCGCTGGATGCGATCATCGTTGACACCGCAAACCAAACGGTCTCTCAGCATGTCCTTCAGCGTGCTCTCGTATTTGCAATGTTCGGCAATATGGCGTAGCTCTGCCACATATTCAGATACCGACTCTCCTTGTTGTCGCACTCTACTATTAAACTTGAATCTTTGAACAATAAATGATGGTTTGGGATCCTTGTGATCCGAGATCAGCTTAATTAGTTCATCAAACGTACAATCTCCCGGTTTCTTTGGAGAAGTCAAACTAGTCAATAGTTTATACATCGGAGCACCACACACACTCAAAAATATCGAAAGTTTCTTCTCGGCACTTACAATGTCATTTGCAGCAAAGTAGTGATGCATGCGTTCGTTGTAGTGACTCCACTCCTCCGCCTCCGGATGAAACTCGCTTAGAGCTCCAAAAGTTGCCATTTCTTCGGAAGAAATCCACAATCCTCGTCGCCAGTTGTTATATATGAACTAGTTAATGAGACTACCTACTCTTTAGTATAACATCTTACTAAAAGTAGGCCAAGACGGAGATGAAACGAGACAGGGAATCAGAGTGTGTGTTCAAGTAGTTTATTCAAGTTACTGTCTGATTGTGCGCATGCGCAGATGCGCCAATACATAACAGTAATGTACGTCGAAAATGTATGACCTAATTAAAAACTGTGGAATTTGAAGCATGAAACTTCTCTTATCATTCTCTTGCGTCATTATTCATGCACGTGGACTTTATATGGGATATATATATATTTATATATAGATGTTTATTTATTATAATAAATAAATATGTCAAGTAAATACTTGCTTTATAACACCTGTTTGCTTTATTTTATATACACGAACATATTTACCAATTTCATTCAACTTCTATAATTATATTATGAACAAAACAAACAAATCTTCATAAAACCTGATTTCCAGAAGAGATTACAGTAATCGATATAAGCTACTGAACACATTGCATCTAATTGAATATTCACATAATCTGTCACTGTATTGTGGCAGTTGTTATCTTATATTACATGTTTTTATAAAAACATGTAATAATATTTTTTTATTCCAACCTGTGTGTGAAAGAAAACAAATGCCATTTTGCTCTATCAGTTAAAATTACATAGGCTTTAGTATAAGTAAAGAAGATGTTATGAAATTACGATACTTTCCGACTTTCTCTAAATAGAAACCTTTGGAATGAAAATCATTATTTCGATTGAAGGGATGATTCCGAAGAAGAAACAGGATGTCTCTTAATTTTGATTTCAAAGCATTATTAGGAAACAACGGCGTTTTAAGAATAACATACCTATGTATGGGCCTTGAAGCATGTACCTATGTTGGCTGAAAGAAAAACAATCACTGAGATGGGTGAAGAATGTGATAAATACTACCCCGAACAAAATGTAGTGGATTGAAATAAACTTAAATATCATTTTCAACCAATTTGTGAAGTCACGTTCTTCAAATGTATAGATTATGGTTGTGTATAGAAATATTGATAATTTGTGTACAATAAATTGTTAACATCTATCAAAATTTAGATGCAGAATTTGGGGATATTCTTGGATGTCCTTGAAAGTTAGAGGAAAAGGAGAGCAGTGCAAATTGATGACACTTCCGTTAAGCTTTCACTAATCTAATTGCACGTTTGGCCAACGATAGACTTTCTAGTCCATTCACCCGATGATCGAGTCTCATAGAGCTTCCGAATGGCGCCATTATGTGGAGAGCCAACATGGGCGAACCGCCGACCTTTACACATTGTGTAATGTTCCATAGATATCAAACAAATCTATCCATTAGAATGCTCACTTAGGGCTTTTGATGAAAAGAACTAGGCTTTTCAGTTTTTCATTTTTACATTAATGTGTATTTGTTTCACGTAATTTTCTAAATGGTAGCACGACACATTACGTATATATATAATATATTACATGTATATATAGGTGTATGTATATACAGTACATGTAGATATTTTTTGGAAATAGTGTATAGCTCACACACACGCTTTATTTTAATTTACATACGTATTTACGCACATATACAGACACGAACACCAACAATCTCAGGTAATTCATCGGTTCATTAGTTAACTAAGTACCTCCACCTGGTTGAAATAGGTACCTCGCAATCATTGGGGGTAATAACTATTGCAGGACCTTCGGGAAGAACAGCATTGGAGCTGATGAGGCTTCCCTGGGTAAACGAAATTTGTGTTAATTATAATAATAATAATTATTATTAGGTACAGTGTTATGACTTATCTGTATCAACTTTTCTTTTCTCTTTTAGCAGATATTTCTGTAGTTATTGAAAATTTATTATCAAATAACAAATATTTAAACAATAATACAAGTACATATTATAATAAATTTACATAAAATGTGACAACTGAATCACACACAAAAAAAATACATAGATATAATTGAAAACTTGAAAGTTTGGAGGTAAATCAAAGAATCCAGTTAAATGCAGGGTCCAACTACCATAAGCAAGAATGCACGAGTCGATAGAAGCCGGGAAAGGGGGAGGGGGTACATACCGTTATTATAGGAGTATGTATGAGAAAGGAGTGTCACGTACAAAGATTTTTTCTCAGAAAGTATCTAAATACAGAGTTGGAAAAAAGAAAAGAAAAGAAAATTGCAAGTGTGTGAATGTGTGCAGGTGAAGTACTTGTTCTATTCGTTTTGTTCATGAACTAGTCATCTTGACTCGTAACTATGCATTCGTAGGTGACGCACGTATTTTTTGAGCTCCCGCACTTCGTACACACTATCTATATCAGGGAGTTCAAGATAGTGTTGTTTTGCTTTGTAATGCTTTGTTACGATTTTGCGGATGTTTATCGTTTGTTCTCCAAGCCTGCGGAGATTTCTTGTAATATATTCATATCTGTTAAATGTTCGTCTTTTGTTTGTCTATGTTTACTTGTGTATTTTTTCTTGTCTATACTTAATTTCCATTTTTATATCACAATGTTGTCCATACAGACCGATTCTCTTTTTCTAACTAAATTTGAAACTTCCATTTTAGATACTGCGCATTATTGTATATTATACTACTATTTTGTTACGCAATCCTTTTGTGGTCAAACTCTAAATGGATACGTTACATAATAACTTAGCGTTTAATTCTCTTCGTGATGATCGATATGATGAGACTATCGCCAATTCTCTAACTGAGTACATTACTAACCATCAATTCAAAGACTTGATGTGTAATAATAATATTAATAAAGATACATTTTCTTTATTCCATTTGAATATTAGAAGTATTAATAAACATTTTGATGATTTTCAATTCCTCTTAGATAATCCGTCCCAATGTCTTCCCTCTATAATTGGGCTTACCGAGACTTGGTTAACCACAGATCCTAACCCACCATTTGCCCTACATGAACATGATTTTATTTTTAGTAGTAGGAAGGAAAAACTTGGAGGAGGTGTTGGTTTATATGTTTCAAAAAATTATTCTTACAATGTTTGTAATGATATTACTATAATGAACAATATCTTGGAATCCTTGTTTATTGAAATCTTATTGCCAGGTCGGAAGAATGTAATAATTGGTGTAGTTTATCGACCCCCAAGTAGTAATACTTTAGATTTTTTATCGTCCCTAACTGATATTTTGAATAATTCGATAATGATTAATAAAGATTGCTTTATAATGGGTGATTTCAATATCAATTTATTAAAATATGATACTGATAATTTATGTCATGATTTTTTGGAAATATTTTTATCAAATTCATTCTTCCCACTTATTTCTAAGCCCACTCGTGTAACTAATAATTCTGCTACATTGATTGATAATATCTTTAGTAATGTCATTCCACATCCTGATTCATACATTATACTTTCTGATATATCTGATCATTATCCCATTTTTACTCAGTTTACTCTTTCAAATTCAGTCCACGGTGGACGGCCTCGTCCATTAAGACGTCGAGCTTCCCCAGAGAATATAGCAAGACTTGGAGCCAGTTTAGAGCACGCAGATTGGTCAAGTGTTTATAACACTGATGATGTAAATAGTTCGTATAATAATTTTTTAGATATTCTGAATGAAGAGTTAGATACATGTATTCCCTTACAAAGAGATAAAGTAAATAATTATAAAATTACCCCTAGACTTCCCTGGATTTCGAAATCTCTTCTAAGATGTATTAATAAAAAGAATAAGTTGTACTATAAGTATAAAGCAAATCTTACAGATAGAACTAAAAGTAAATATACTTCGTATAAGAATGCTTTGATTAGAATTTTGCGTTTTGAAAAGAAGATTTATTTCGTGAATCGCTTAGAGTTTTATAAACATGATATGCAGAATACTTGGAAAATTCTTAAACAGGCTATGAATTTGGTCCATAATAAAAATGATATTATTAAAATAAAAAGGGATAATGAAGTGATCGATGATTCTGATATGATTGTAAATATTTTTAATAAACACTTTTCTTCGATTGGTGAGACGTTAGCACAAAATATACCACAATCAAAAAAAATCTTTTACAGATTTTTTAAACGCCCCAAATACAAATTCTATTTTCCTTGTTCCAGCTCATAGATTTGAAATAATAGATATTGTTTCTCATTTGAAAAACAAGAAAAGTTCTGGTGTTGATAATATTAATAACTTTATTTTAAAAGGGATAATACCTTTCATTGTAGATCCATTGGTTCATATCTTTAATTTGTCTTTCTTGAATGGAGAAGTACCTAATGTTATGAAAATTGCAAAAGTTATTCCACTATTTAAGAAGGGTGATAAGCAAGATGTAAATAATTATCGCCCGATATCTTTATTATCATCTCTTTCGAAGGTTTTAGAAAAACTTATACATAAAAGAACAGTTGCTTTTTTGAAAGTTCATAATATTTTTTGTGATTCCCAATTTGGATTTAGAGAGAAACATAGCACGAGTCATGCATTATTATCACTTGTTGAAAAGGTAGCTCATGCTCTCGACTCCTCTTATCATATGGTTGGAATACTCCTGGACTTCTCCAAGGCCTTCGACACGATCAACCACGATATTTTGCTTCATAAACTTTCTCATTATGGTATACGTGGGAAGGCCTTGGAGTGGTTCAGGAGTTACCTTTCCGATAGGAAACAGTTTGTATTTCTGGATGGTCACACTTCTGAATTACGAAATATTAATTGTGGGGTTCCTCAAGGTAGTTTGCTGGGCCCGCTTTTGTTTATTATTTATATTAATGATTTTTATAGATCATCAGATATGGCGTCTTTTATATCATTTGCTGATGATACAAATTTGTTCTTTTCACATACAAATCCAAATACTCTTGTTGAAATTGTAAATTTTGAATTAGAAAAAATTATTCAATGGATCCGAGCTAATAGGCTGTCTTTAAATTTACAAAAGACTAAATATATTCTTTTTAGTAATTCAATAGATTCTTTGCCAACTGATTTAGTTTTTGATGACACTCATTTGGAAAAGGTTACACATTCTAAATTTCTAGGTGTAATAATTGATAATAAGCTTTCATGGAAAGTTCATGTCGATAACATTTCTAAAAAGATTTCGAGAAATATTGGTATATTAAATAGACTTAAAACACAACTCCCATCTTCAGCATTATTAACATTATATTCATCCTTAACATTACCTTATCTGAATTATGGCTTACTCGCATGGGGTAACGCTCATCAGAACATTTTAGACAAACTTTTATTGTTACAGAAGAGAGCAGTTAGAATTATTTCCCAGGCAGATTTTCGTGCACACACTAATCCGTTGTTTTATGATAATAATATTCTGAAAGTAAAAGATTTGTATTTGCTTCAATTAGGTCAATTCATGTATAAAAATACTAATGATTTGCTGCCAAAAATTTTTAAGACTATGTTTTTAAAAAATCGCTCTTTTCATCAACATTCAACTAGACAATCGGAAGAGTACCATTTGCCATTACTTCGAACTTCCTTTGCTAAAAACACTTTTATCTATGATGGCCCAAAATTGTGGAATTCCTTTACTGATTCCTTGAAAAATGCCCCTTCATTATATACATTTAAGAAAAGATTAAAAATATTTTTGTTCTTAAAATATAAAGTAAATTAGTTTGATTTACCCCCCCCCCCTGACACCCACACACACACACTATACTTACACATTATACACGATGCATCATTGTCTTGGTCATTTTGAGGAGAATACGCGCATACTTTCCCCTTATTTTCTCTTTAATAATTATATGCGCAGTTATCGATTTATACGGTCTTACTTTTTACTGATAATCTGATTTGTTATTGACAATAGTATGTAGAATAACTGATTTGTTGTTTTGGAAATGTTACGTCCACGTCTGTGCTGTATTTTCGTTTTTGTTTGTTATTGTATGTCTTTCTCTGTCTTACATTTGTCTCTACTTGTTACTTTCTGTCTTCGCGGGCTTGTCATTGTCTTTACTTTATTTTTTTATTTTAAAAACAAAGAGCAAACTTTTATATTAATATATTTGTGTTTTTTGTTCTGTATAAGCTAATTTGTGTAATGCTACTTTGTTATTTTGAGGGACCCATAATCTACAAGTATCCACTTTTTAATGGGTCCCTCCATTTCCATAGAAAATATCATTTTGTTTGTATTATGTTATTCAAATTTTGTTTATATGCAGTTTAAGTATTTGTAAATGATATTATTCACATTGTTATCTTGTTCAATTTTTCGTTTTGTTTTAATGAAATATTGTTCTGATTTCTGTGGAAATGAAAAATAAACTTGAATTGAATTGAATTGAATCTTACTTTATAAAAACGAACGACTGAATAAAATTGTTAAACTTAAGGACGATGTGATGTTTATGAATATTTGGATATCATTTTTTTTAATCGAGGCTTGGAATGAATTAACTCATAGCCTGCCATAAGGCTGCATGCACGCTACCTATTGAGTGCCATGTGCGTGCGTGCACACTTTCGTAGTAGCAGTTATTGTTCATGCTCATTGGGCTGTGCTGTGTGTTTTGCACTCGCCATTCATAGAACCATCGCGTTAATCAGATTATCTCCAAAACAACCTGGCACAATGGGGATTAGCCCTGTGGCACGATAAGAGTTAAAGGTAATACAAAGTTTTGGTATGGGGTCATGAATTTGGTTCAAATGAACATGTTGGAAGTATATGTGATCCTACAATATTCATTGATCGTTGTCGCGGTTGAAATTGACTCTAAAGTTATGAAATTATAAATAATAAACTCTTTATGTTGTAAAGCTCCCTCTCAAGGTCAAGATATTAATTTAGCTATGAAACAATGTCTCTTGACTAAAATCAACCGATTAGCTAATCCTGTTTGGAAATTATATATCACAACTACATATTCTGAGATTTTCATGGTCGCAGCTACCATTGCACGGCCATAGGCGCTATATTTGAAAATTATCAAAATTTACCGGCAGCACCGGTAAATTTTTATATTCAATTTTTCTCGAAAACAGAAGTGTTTTAGGGGCTAATTTTTTTAGTGCTTATAATACATCCACAGGGGCATCCAAATATATCAAAATTGTAAAGATTCACTATCCACCCAATTTTCAGAATTTCCCAAAACTTTGTAATACCTTTAAGAGATGCAGAGAGTTTAATACTGCCAGGTAAAGCATTCCAAAATATATCCGGTATATCCGGACCATGGAGTCTTATCGATTTATAGGCAATACAAATGTGGATGAGTGTCGTGTAGGATAAGAATGTATATTGTACAGCCTAAAGATAAATCTTTGTAACAAAAAGTTTGCAATCAATCTTTTTTAATTGAGTTTGTTGATAAAGTTACTGTATGAGATATTGCAAGACGTGATTTTATTAATTATCTGATACATAAAACTCTGCGAATTTATCTGTGTGCGTGCTTCACACAGAACAGTGCACTCTGAATACCGCTTAACAAGTCGGTGTGTAAATTGCACATAGGGCATCCATTGTTATATCCAATAATACAAATTGAATAAATTTATCGCGAAGGGATTTAATTACGATCGTGCGAACACTTAATAAACGTTTGCAGGGCAATACCAAATTAACGCCGGGAGATCAGTACTCATCAAAATGTAATTAGTCTCGTCAAAAGATTGATTAAGATTGACCCCATCTGCCGGAGTTTCGTCCAAATTTTGTTGTTTTATAATACGCATCTAGTCCACCGTCTGCGAAGTGAGAATTAGGTTTATTACGCACTGTTGGCAATTTGACCATGAGATTGCGCTGTGCAATAAACGGTTAAAGTGTGGGTTGATGGTTGAAGGTTGATTATTAAAAATGTCCGTCATTTTTGTATGAAATGTTACATATTATATTCTTTCTACTGTACTCACCCTCTAATATGCAACAAATCCTTTAAAAATTCTCAAACCACAAAGATATTATGGTTTTCTTTGTAGGCATCACTGTGCAGTAAATCTCCCAACCATTTTTGAATTTTCACAACCGTTTTCCCATGAAAATAAGACATAAGAGTAGACAGGCTTTTAAAAATCTGTCGACACTTAAATGTCTGGAATAGTATACAGTATAAAGCCAATTCATTACTTTGTGACGTTTTATATTCACCTAAAATATAATTAAATTGTAATAATATAGTTGGGAGAGTTATGGAATCGATCAGATCAATTTTCCGCAATTTTTATCATTAATAATGGTCTGTTTTTACTCAAACTTTCAGATTATCTTTAATTGTACATCTAGCATTGAAGCCACTACCTTAGCACCATTTTCTCCCGTCTGTATACAATGATACCAAGTCCCTTTAAGGCAGAAAGCTCATCAGTTCAGTATCGCTTTAAGCAGCGAGTGCGTAGTATACATGCGTGAATAACCCATTGTATAGTGTTTATTAAGTTTCATACTATGTGGACGTGTTCCTTCCCAAAACTAATCTTATCTGTTTCAGTCTGCCGTATATTTAATTACAATCAACTATCAAAGTGTTTCAGAAATATACGATTATACGAAACACTCCCATCGGAGGAAGAATAGGCCTTAATTAGAATAGATTTGATATTCATAATTGATTAAAAGTAGATTCATTTGAAACCTGGTTATACGAATATTTCTTTAAATGATAATTCAATCATTTCAGTACATTATGTATTAATCTTGCAGAAAAAACACATCGAAAAGCAAAAGCATGCGAGAAATTTAGGAAAAATGCTCTCAATAATATATTGCTAATATAATGTTTTCGCACATAGTGTCAAAACATTGATAGCGCTTTTAAAAAGGGATTCACTTTGTCTCAGATTCTGAAACACGGATTTAGTTCATGCTGCAATGATAATTATAAACCTTTAGGTTAGTCAGGAATCCGTGACTTTTACAAGCCGATCGCCTGTCTGATTATTAAGATATCTAGGCCCTATGATTAGAAATTGAAATCAAATTTTTCGTTTTCCTAACGGTTTTTATAACACTTCAGTCTATTGGGGAAGACGAGTATGGTAAACCGGTCACTCAAAGATTTATACTTTTTTGAGGCACTCCTTGATCATTTTGAAGCGCAATTTGTTTAGGGCTTCAATGTTACGCCATATTTATTACAGACATTGATAACACGTAGGGCCGTGCATCTCAGATTAACATTGTTAAACGATGCCTATAAGTTAGTTCTTTTACCGTGCGTCCTATCGTTTCTTTCCCATCCACGACCTTGTTCCCTTGTCATAGCAACAGGGCAATGCGTTTATATATGGTAATATCAAGAGTTTCAGCTATAATCCATGAAAATAAAATTGTCCCTGACCTTGGTAGAGACTAGCGTCGTAATTGATTGCTTTTATTCCCGATCACACATTCGTTTAGAGCCCAATGAGTTCATCAATATTAGGAGGCTAAAATAATCTGCGGCTGCCCGATTTCGACACCAGTGTTACGAGTGGCGTGTCTGGCTATATGCCACTGCCTCTCTCTCTCTCTTCATCTCTCTCTCTCTCTCATTCTCTCTCTCTCTTTCTCTCTCTCTCTGTCTGCCCGTCTGCAACCGACTGTATCTCTCCTCCCCTCTGTGTGTGTGTGTGGGTTTGTAAGACGTGTGAAACGGGGATAATCATTATGTATACATAACTTCCTAGTGAAGATACACTGGCAACTGTGGATATCCCCAGTTGATAGCTTTCTAATTTTTTGCTAATTTTGCTAAAAGTAACCCGAGAGGAGACTACCACCCATTTCCTGGAAGAGTTCCGAGATATCCACATTTTCATAGTAAGACGCCACATTGTCATTGTGTATTATCTGAATTTTTAAAATTCTGGAAAAACGAACAGCGCCTAGTGAACTCTCACATAAAAACAGGCAGCTAAATTCTGGTTATTCTTTGACAAAATGTAACAAAATGTAATGTTTTAAAAACACCTCAAATCCCAATTGCATAGTTAATTATAGTTAAAGATAAATATCCCCATTTGGCACGATTTACCTGTATGTGTGTGTGCGTGTGTGTGTATGTGTCTCTATCTCTCTCTCTCTCCCTTTATGTCTGACTGTCTGTCTCTGCCTGCCTGTATCTCTTCTTTGTTCTCTGTCTCTGTCTCCTTTTCTCTGTCTCTGTCTGTCTGTGTCTGTCTCTCTCTCTCTCACACACACACACACACACACACACACGCACAGTCACACAAACGAACACCCCCTCTCTCTCTCTTTGATCTATCATTCTTACCCTTTCGTTTACTAGTTTTCCCTACTTTATAAATGTATATAGGCCTATGTATACGTGTGTGTATGTATGTCAGAGTGTGACACTGACCTGTTTTTTGACAACTCATCGCCCTCCGCCTGCCATTTTTGGTTTTTCACATTCGTATATTTGTATGTATGTATTATGTATGCATGTATATTTGTATGTATATGTATATATATCTTTTGCAGCCTTATCGCCCCGGGGTAATTCTTCACGTTTAATACTCGTGTCTCCCCTTTGGTTTATTCTTTTCGGTTTTCCTTTACTTGAATACTAGTGATTGCTTTAAGAAATGAAATAAAAACCTGTCGGTAGAAATAAAGTGTGAATGTACCAGGCCTTCAATAGTTTTGGGAGATAAGAAGTGGGGAACACATAGTACTTAGCGAGAGAGAGAGAGAGAGAGAGAAAGAGAATAGTTGTTACAAAAAAGAGAGAAACCAAAATAAAGTGGTGAGAGAGAGAGAGTGTGTATGTGTGTTTGTGTGACAGCAAGGGAGATGATCATCTGAGAATAATAAAGATGATTTAAAATGTCAATTTTCTTGTTTTTCCGCAGTGATACCTGCCACCAGCATGCGTCTCAACGGGTTAAAAGGCTCATCGAGTCGAGTCTTCCTTGCTATTCTCTACACCTCTATCCTCTGGTTCACTCTCGATGTGCTGATCCTCGCAATGTACTCCTCTTTGTCAGAGGACAGCAATGGTTCTACACACAAACTCCCCACAAATGCCGAACCTCAGCGAAATGCGCGCAATGAGGAACCAGCGTACGCGCTGTCGGGGGAAGCCGCACTGGACACTCATCTACGGCACGACATCGTGCGCGATGATTTGAATAAGCCCGCGGAGGCGAACAGAAAATTGGCTGCGCGCGGGGGACGAGGGCGACGGAAACCAAGCAGATTTTCTTGGGGGAACAACCTCGATAATAAACTCTTACATTCCAATAAATCAAAAGAACATCTGCAACTGAGTAATGAAAAAATGGTTGACGACCTCGTTGACGACAAGAGGCTCTCAGAAGTCAGAGGCGAGATGAAAAAGGAGATTGAAATGCTGAAGAAAGAGCTGGATAAAGTTCGAGGGAACAACGAGAAACTTGTTTTGCAAGGTCAGGATGATAAATTATCCCGAAATGACATAAAATCCAGTGATACTCGTCCAAGATTAGACCAAGGCAGTATCGATGACGTTCCAAAGTTCCAGAAGGAAAAGAAAGAAGCAGAAAAAGGAGACAATAATGTTGTAAAGGTAAATAATGAATCCACTGTGCCAAAGTATGTAATATTTAAAAACGAGGAAAGGTGAAATTTAAATCTCGAACGAAATCAAAACAAAATGTTAAACATGTTTATTTTTAAAATAGCAGTCTAATAATTTTAATCGTGCTGGTGAAAGGCAAAATCAATCAATAGAATGATGACTTACAGTTTCATAACATGATTGAAAACAAACAATATTCCATGATACTTCCTTAATAACTACTGAACAGTAGAACAACATTAATGATTGAACGAGGCCGTGATCTATAGATCTATATTGAACTAGAGACATGTTCTGACTGAACAGTAACTTTAAGAAAACCCGTGCATCTTTTATTTTGCTGCAAAACTAAAATAATGATGAGAACTGAGCAAAGAATAGGTCATAAGGGAATACACAAAAGTGTGGCACCAAAATGTTACTACATGACTTTATCTAATTCATATTTGATAAAAGATATCATATCGGGATCAATTCAGGTAGTGACTATGCTACAATCATGGGAATGAAAAGAGCACACATGAGTTTGTAAATATTTGTAAATAAACTGTATTATAATGTAAATAGCACTCGAATGGACGTAAATTGCGATTAACACACGCACATAGTTTCCAAGAATCATCAGTCAATAATTATTGAAGGAGGCAGACTTAATCAGAAGAAGGAGAAGAAGAAGAAGAAAAAAAGAGGTTGTTTACCATGACGAGATTGTGCCAATCATCAGGAGAAAAACAAATCTGTATATAGCTAAAATGTATCAATTCAACCTCAAATGAACTTAACCCGGCATGTTATGGACTAAATGATTTGATTGAGGATGGATTTAAATTTGCAATATCTCTTTAAAGAAGTGATATTTGAAGCTCACACTCCACTAACCTGCAGAGCAAAATATCCATTGGTGTTTGCACTGTTTGGTAAACTTCACATATTTTTGACGATACATATTACATTTGGTTACGATAACGTTCTTTCTCGGCAGGATCCCTCAGCTAAGCACCTGATCCGTGATGTTGATGTCACCTCTCAACCACATAACCCCAATGGCCCGGGAGAACATGGCGCCGGGGTTCGGACCAAACTAGAGGAGCAGGCCAAGGTCAAGATCGGCTGGGACCATGCCTACTTCAACGAGTATGTCAGCGACATGATCTCGGTGGAGCGGTCGGTACCCGATGTCAGGCACAACTTGTAAGTCCAAAGTTTAAACTACCAGGATCTTGAAGACGATTGAGAAACCATCCTTGGGCAATTTCAATAGCCTTGTCCATCGCTGGCTTATGGAAATGCGCGAACATTACGATGACGTATCCGTATAAGACTGAATGTGGGTATTATAGTGGGAGTATTGAAATTGCCCAGGTTGAGTTCGAAATTTCTCAAAAGTCTTTGCGATCGTGATTTCTATCATTCTACTCCTAAATTAACCACAGATGGCAGTACATCACTCAGTACTCGACACAAAACAGACTAAACAATTGACCAATATGTATATTATTGGAATTAAATAATAAAACCTAACGTCATGCATACAAAATGTTAGGCTATCTGTGAGGCGCAAATATCAATAAATTTAATGACCGGCTTTTGTTGGGCGCCGAGACTATGAATATACACTGTTAAAACAAGTATTAAAAAACTGCGGGTTAAAAAATTGTTGATTAAAAAACGCTCAACGTTGGTTAAAAATGTAGTGTTGATTAAAATTTACTTTTAATCTTGCGTTGGTTAAAAACAGTGTTGATCAAAATTATTCTTTTTAACCTATGTTGGTTAAGTCTAAGTCGTTGGCAAAAATTGTAACCCAGCATGGATTAAAAACAAAATTCCGACAGTAATGAAAGCCCCCTTCCGGTTAAAGTTTAATCAATGTTGATTAAAGTACTGGTCACGTGACCCAACGGAACGATATCGAAGCGCGTAGCTAGCGATCGCTCGACATACAAATAAATTAAGTACATGCAAAGTACATGCAGTTTACGCGTGCGACAAAATTAACAATGGAGGTTGTCGCGAGGACCTGAGAAATGGGGGTTTGGACGGTCTTATCTCCGTGTTTCCAGGTAAGAAATTATTTTAATATTATCATCATCAATTCTAAGATTGTAAGGAAGAAGTGAAATAAGGTTCTTGCTCAAATCAAAAACGATTTGTGTCCCCTAGGCTGTACGTAGCTCAACCAATAAGCCGGGCCAATAAGTAACATTTTGATTGCACCGTGCACCTGGCTAACGTAAGCGCACACACACACTCATCAGTCTGCAAGAATCTTCAACCGTGAAGGAGGCAGACCCAATTAAAGAAGGAGAAGTGTAGGCCTATTACGGATCACCTACCCAAATTGCATGCATGCATAATAATCTTATTTTTTAAATCTAATTGTATCTAATTGTTTAAAACAATTAAATATAAAATAAGATGTCATCATAAAGTGAAACGTCTTCATGCATGCAATTTGGGTAGGTCATCCGTTACACTTACTGGCTGAGCTACAACCTACGGGCCGGGACACAAAGCGTTTTTAATTTGAGCAAGAACCTTATTTCACTTCTTCCTTCCAATCTTAGCATTGATGATAATCATATTAAACCATTTCTTACCTGCAATCACGAGGATAAGACCTCCAAACCCCCGTAAGTTTAACCAACAGTGGTTATAACTGTAACCAACAACCCACTAAAGTTTAACCAACATCGTGTGAATCAAAAAATAATTAACCTACAATGGTTACAATTTTAACCAACGGCCCATGTAAGTTTAACCAACAACATGTGAATCAGCCCCGAACAAAGCATAAATAACCAACAAAAGATAAAAATTTTAATCAACAAATGGTTAAAGTTTAATCAACACCATTTTAACCAACATTGAGCAATTTTTTTTAACCAATAATTGATTAAAATCTTTAATCAACCACAGGTTAAATTTTAATCAACAGGCTGTTGGTTAAAGTTTAACCAACGATTGTGTGATTCACCTGGTAATCCGTGGTTGATTAAAATTTTAACCAACTTGATTAAAAATTGTAATACTTGTTCTAACAGTGTATGTTGCTCGACTCGGAGACAATGACAATATAGTTATTTCTATGGCAATATATTTTCAAGTCGTGTCGTTTATCTATTGTCTACCAATACTGGTATTGCTATATAATAAAGACTAGCTGGACCCGCGGAAATCCGCGGGATTCTCGAGGGGGGCGGGGTGTAAATAGATATATAGAGACTGTCTAAATTAAAACTACCAAGAACTTTATTTGCCATTCAGGCCATTAAAAAAATATACATGTTTAGCGTCCCCGCCCGCTTCCTTTTTTGGGGCCGCCTCCTATTTATTTTTTTTTGAATTTTTTTAAAAAATTTTTAAAAATTATTTTGTTTTTTTGTTTTGAAAGAAACAAAACAGCGTCCCCGCCCGCTTCCTTTTTGGGGGTGGCCTCCTATTTTTTTTTTTTTTTTTTTTTTTTTTTTTTTAATTTTGAAAGAAAAAAAACATGAAAAGCACTGCTAAAATGTATTTCTGATTTTAAAAAAGAAAAAAAAAATTGTCGGCCGCCATCTTGAAAAATAGCTTGAATGTCAGGGAAAATGTACGGAGCGGCCATTTTGAAAGAAAAGAAAAAACAAAAAGGGCCTCTTCCCATTTTTCGAAAAAAGCAGGACGCTATAGGCATGTTTTTTTTTTAATTTGGCCTTATATTAAATTTAAAAAAACAATCCAACTGTACCGGTAGTTATTATTTAAGCCATTGGAACTGCGTAGAGTTCCGTAGTGTGGCGTACCGACTACGCAGAAATTAGGCTGCGTATTAATGGGAAAATAGTCCCTGCGTAGGTTATGCGTAGGCTGGCGTACAGGTTTGCTTATGGTTGCTTACTGTGTGGAAAGCTTTTACTGCTTTGTCGATCTGGCGTAGGGTAGCATACTGTTGCGTAGGCATGTAGCGTAGTGTTGCGTAAAAAGGCGTACTTTCTGCGTCAAGTTTCTACGCCGAAAGTACGCGAAAAAAATTAAACATGTTGAATTGTTTTCGTTCATCTTGCGTACCCCTTTCCGTCCCTCAGCATATAGTAACGTAGGCCAGCGTAGTCGGTACGAAACACTATGCAACTCTACGTATTGACCCCACGCCAATTAGTGACCCGCAAGTGTCACAAATAAAGTATTAAAAATATGCTCATCTGAACCTAATTAAACGCCTAAAACCCCAGAGCTTTCGGGGATTTATGGCCCCTTGAAACCTGTGGACCCAAGCCTATATTATATATACACTTAACTCGCTGCGATCTGATCTCTCCCCCCCCCTAACTTTGAAGAACGTAACCCCCGAGCTTTTGGGGGTTTATGGCCCCTTGAAACCCGTGGACCCCACGCCTATATTATATATACACTCAACTCAGGACCCGCGGAAATCCGCGGGATTCTAGAGGGGGGCGCAGGCAAAAAATTATGTTTTTCATTTCGGGGGCTCCATTTCAAATTTTTGGGAAATTTTCGGGGGCTACTTTTTCGACTTTCGGGGGCCCTTTTTTCTGGGGCTACTTTTTCATTAATTCATAAAAGGATAGGCCTACACTTTGTTGAGATTTGTTTAGTAGGCTAAGGTTTCAGGCTTCCTACTTCATAATTGCCTATTTAAAAAAAAAAAAAACATTTTTCTAGTTCAATAACTAAGTTTTCATGCATTGATTTGATGCAAGAACTGTAACATAATAGACCCTAGATTGTGATTATTTCTGACCATGAATTTCGATAATCATTTTTCAAAGTAAAATTTTCACAAGAAAATCAGACAGTCGTTTAAAAACGTAGACATTAGTAATACTTTTACTAATTCTAAGCTCAGATTTCGTAAATCTATTCACGAAACTATATTGAAATCGCGGCAATAATGATGCAAACCAACAGATAACAATTTCAAAGTGTCAAATCTCTTCGATTCGAGCTCAGCTTAGCTGAACTCACACACACTGTCCGGTGTTGGAGCTTCCCGGAGTTACAGTGCACTGCATGACTGTGTGTACTGTATATGTGTGTGGACTGAAGGCAGCTGGCGACTGAACTGTCAGTCCAATGGTTTTCTTGTGAAAACTTTCCTTTAGAAAATGATAATCAAAGTTCAGTATACATGGCCGTAGTAATCACAAAATAAGCTTTGATTTCATACCTCCATTCACGAAAACTATATAAAAATCGCGGCAATCATGATGGAAATAGGTCTCTAAGTTTGGACGTCGACGGGAATTAGCCCCGTGTATCAGCTCTGGCTCGTGCAGCGCCGCTAGTACAAAGCACACCCTATAGCAAGAAGCTTTACTCTCGGTGATCCCGCCCTTTGCATAGAGCATTTAATACGCAACATAATGTGAGTTGTTAGTCAGCTGTTGTGTGTCTCTTTGAGAACTGCAAAGAAATGAGTGTGATCGAGTGTGATCGTCTATATAGAGAATATCATATAGGAAGATACCTAACACGGGGTAAGTCATACCCATTCAGCGTGCATTTATTACGCAACTTAATGTGAGTGGATGGTCATCGGTCGTGTGTCTACGGATGCAATGTTGAATATCCATGAGGTATCTCTGTCGTCACGCATATCGTGCATTATGCATGTCGCGTCTGTTTTCGCCCTGGACGTCGACACGGAGGAGGACCTCGGGCGGAGTATAGCCAATTCCACAGAGTAGACTCTCCCGCGGACGATGGCACCGGGCACGGGTGCCCCGAGGGCAGGGTTCGGGAGGAGATAGCCGCACCAACTTGGGTCGGCGATCTCATTAAAAAACAATAGACTACAAAGGCTCGCCGAGACGTCGCGCCCCCCGCGGAGCCTTAGCGTATTATTATTATAGATGTTACACGGCGAGGAATATGACAATTGCGAATGACTTTGTAAAGTACGAGTGTTTATGCGTCATGGATGTGCGATTATAATCGCTTATATCTCACCATATAAAAGGCATTGACTTTTAGACAGAGCTGAGCCAATATGACTATAATGTTGTGGATGTAAATAGGTATCTCAGCCATGGAATTCCGGCATTGGTTTCGTCGACGATCTCTAAACACTCAGATGTGTGGAGTTTGAAGCCGAGATGGAATATGTGGTAAAACAGGGTGGTCTTTGGGAATCTCCTGTGGATGTTCGAAGGGAACATCGGATGCTGCGTGGTGAACTGGAGGCACTGGCTGCCCTTCCTGTATTGATCAATGTAGTCATTCAGGGTGGGGATATTTTCAAGGAAGTTGAGACCACCATAGATGCGCCACGATTGCGGTGCGTTGTCTTCTTCGCTGACGAAGATCTCGATGACATACTTACAAGTCTCTTTAATAGTAGGCTCTACTTTGATCGGAGTCTCGACCAAGACCTCGCTCGGTGTGCTTGCAGTCTTGCTACGGAGTTCCTGAGAGATGAGAACCTGGAGTTCCGGAAGCTGGTAGAAGGCTGCTTCCTGCAGGAGAAGCCGGTGCTCCTGGAAATCATTGGGGAGGCAGAGGGCGCCCCGGCGTAGATAGTTCAGAACGTGTCGGAACATCTGACCATCGCCGTCTATCATGTAATTTCCTGTGGTAGAAGTGCGAGATGTGAAGAAAAATGAAATTCTGAGAGAATGTGTAGGAATCATTGAAATTCGTGGATATAAGTTTAGGCAGCACGATCGTATAGATTTTCGAAATATCAAGTTAGGGCAATTCAATAGCCTTGACCATCACCTATTGCTAAGCGTGGACATTATAATGAGGTATTACGTATTCGAAACATGTTTGATATACAATATGTTATTGAAATTACCCTTTAGTTGAAATTTCAAAAGCCTCAACAATAACTGTTTCAAGGAAAACTATCCCTGTGCTTCTAACAACAGAAATTCTACCCCGGACAATTATGCCGGACAACTATCCGCAGGATAAATACCCACAAGGAAACAACCAATGATGACAATAGATCACCTGCCCTATGACAAAGATCCCATGAGACAATTCCTCGTGGTATTTCTTTAGAGTTTTAATTGGGGGTATTCGTATCATTATTGTGATGTCATTTAACTCTTCTTGAGGAAACTTATTTTAAAAATCATGAAGATTTTGGTGAGCTCCTTTTTAACATATCTCGAGATTCTTTTGATATTCAGTATAAGTATGATCTTACCTTGACCATCCTTTGGGGTCGGGACCGATGCTGTAAAGAGTATTCCCAGTAAAGAGTCGGGGTGTCGGAACAGTGTGCTGCGACTAGTCATATACACCACACCACCTACGTTTAAACCCACGAACTCCTCCACGGATCTAGGTACCACCTGGACGACGGGAGCCACGGAGACCTTCGGCTGGAGGGGTTCACTTCCTACACCCTTCTTCTTCTTCTTCTTCTTCTGATTAGGTCTGATTAAGTCACCTTCTCCCTTATCTGCTGCTCCCCCATCTTCGCTTGTCCGATCTTGATGTTGTCCCCCAGTATCATCCGACTGTTCCCCTCCGTCTCCTCTATCTGCTCCCTTATCTGCTACTCCCCAATCTTCGCTTGTCCGATCTTGATGTTGTTCCCCAGTGTCCTCCGACTGTTCCTCGATTTTCTCCTGTTCCTCAGGCTCAGGTTTTTTCTCCTGCGTTTCCTCCATGAGTTTAGAATTCTTTTTTGTCTTCCTCCTACTCTTCTTCTTCTTCGGAGTAATTAGTCTGATTATCTCACCTTCTCCCTTATCTGCTGCTCCCCCATCTTCGCTTGTTCTACCTTGACGTTGTTCCCCAGTATCATCCGACTGTTCCTCGATTTCCTCCGGTTCATCAGGCTCAAGCTTTTCCTCCTGCATTTCCTCCATGAGTTTAGAATTCGGTAATTTACGATGCTTTTTTGAATGCTTCCCATTAGTGCCCGCTTTGTTCTGTTCATTCCCCATACGCAATCAATGACAGTTTGTAATGATGAAGGCTGGATGAGGGTAGGCGCTACGACGATTCCAAAACGGTCTCTATCTTTCTTGTTTTCCTTCACGACGCACGATAGACCAGCTCTGGACAATAGTGCTGTTTTTTAGCGATGTCCGGATTCTATTCAAAAGATTCAGAAGATTCTGCTTTTCCTCGTGTTTTTCCTTCTGCTTTTTCTCGTACTTTTCCTCCTGCTTTTATATCTGTGCGAGCTGTGGCTGATCCAAAATATAAAGAAATAGCACCAGTAAGAAATGTGATGTTAACATAAAACACACTGTACTGAAATCACTTGTGCTGGGCCTTGTATCATGTCATAGGTTTTGACATATCAGCACTGGCGGAAATGCGAGCGTGAAAAATTGCGACACATATACAGGGTAACTCAGAACAAACAAGCTGCTATGACGCAATACCTAATCGCCAGCAATTTGCGTACCCGATGACAAAATGATAGGCCTACATGATCATTGTGCCACATGAAACACATTGGTACGCATTCACAAAGGAGGTTTAAATTTAACCCATGGTTTAAAAATAGCGCAAAATAAGCGCAACATAGTCAAGGGGTCCAATTTTAGACGCGCGCAAGGCAAGGTATAGGTTAAATGTAAACCTCCTTTGTGAATTCGGGCCAATTGATTTGGAGACATGTTGTTGTCCTATGGTCAAAGCTATAGGAAAGACTGCGAGGTATAATAAATAGTGGGTTAAATCAGTGATGTATCTATACTTAACTTTATCTATTGTATTTTCTTCCGATTTTTTTTTTCCTCGGACTTTGGATAGACAGAATAAATAGAGAACGCTATCAAAATGATAGTAGCGCCGCTAGCGCATTGTATGTGCAAACATTAAAGAGAAGTTTGACTCCTGGGAAAGGTGAATAGTAATTTGTTAGTTTTTTTTTTTTTTTTAAATGTTGGTGTGTAAGAATGGCACGGAACAAAAATGTCTCTTGAAAAAGAATTGCTCTAGCCTCAAATGCACTAATAGTCGAAATCGTGAGAAATAATAGGCCGACACATTTCTGTGAATAGTGCATATGAATGTTAGCAAAACTGTGCCAATTCCTTATCACTTTGATGATTTCAAAATCTTAGGGCATAGATGCTTATATTATATGCGACATGATCAACGTTTCCAAATCGCTTTCAGTCAGTTGATTTCACCATGACCAGAACTCAAGTATTTTTTTTAATACACAGCCTGTACAAAGTGGGAATTTCCCAGTCTGGAAATCCCCACAGCTGTCATTACAAGAGTCACCTCTGCGTGACTGTCTAGTTACGAGCGGTTTTCAGTTTGGACGCACGTTCGTGTGTACTGTGTGTGTGTGTATGTTAATCTCTCTCTCTCTCTCTCCCTATTTATGTCTGTCTGTCTGTGTCTGTCTGTCTGTCTGTCTCTCTCTCTCTCTCTCTATCTGTCTCGTCCTCTCTCTCGTCCTCTCTCTCTCTCGTTCTCTCTCATCCCCTATCATTCCTTACATATGCATGCGTTAGTACCCTTCGAGTCGTCTCCATTTTCTCTCCTCTCTCTCCACTTATATCTCTTTTCCCTTTCCTCCTCTTCATTTCTGTCTTCTTTTATTTTGTTCCCACTCAATGTCTTTATTCTCTACTGAAAGCGATCATTAAAAAGAATATCAGCCAACTCGATCCGCTAAGTTAACAGCGAGCATCCTCTCCCTTTTCACGCATAGGCCTATACGTCCTACATGACTTGTGTATATAATACACGTGTAAATATCAATTAGAGACAACAGGATAGAAAACATTTCGTTATTTGTAATTATATCATGTTTTCATGTTATAATCATTGTTATTCATTTATCGTTATTATTCTTTCTCTTCTTCTTCTTCTCCTCATTCTTCTTCTTTTTATAATATTCATGTTCTTGTTCCTATTTTTCTTCTTCTTATGACGACGATAATGACTAATAATATTATGACTCTGACTTATTGTCATTATCAGTAGTAGTAGTAGTAGTAGTAGTAATAATAGCAATATTATGGCTATAATAGAGTGCCCTTGTCTGCGATGTGCCCTTGTCTGAGCATACACGTAACTGCGCGATTCTGATAACATAAAAACACACAACCAACATAATTGTATAACCGCCTTTACATTCATTCAAATAAACAAATGCAAATAGTGGACAATGTCTAGCACTTTTTTTTATCCACAAGCCTTGAAATGCTATCTTTCACGTTAAAAAAAATCCGGATCTGCCTGTGAAGTGAATGAGTGATTAAGGTACACTAACTCTCAGGGGCGGAGCGTCTCCAAAGTTGGAGGGGGTGGCACTAACAAAAAGGACACTTTCTGGAGAAAAAACAGGGAACTTTCAAAGAGAAACCTCGAGGTGAACATATACCAATTTGTTTACATTGGATATACCAAGACAAAGGAGTATTATGATGACCTCCCACGGACCAGCGTCATCATCTGATTTACAGGGTATATACCCCTAACATTGTGATGATATTGTCAGGGATGATATCAATATTTGTCTCTCTCTTTACATGGTCCAAGATACTCCGTAATCATCATACTTTGTAATTGGGTGTGATGGTCTTATATATTAATTTGCGAGTGAGCGAAGCGAGCGTGAAAAATGTCAAGGTTTGTGAGGTGGCAATGCGAAACTTTAAATCTTATAAAAATGAGTTTTAAGCACAATTTAATCACGAAAGACTGAAAGGCCTTTAATGAGTAAAATAATTATATCATCATCAAATTATCATAGTCATTGTTAGAAGTAGCAGTGTGCTGGTAGAAGTAGTAGTAGTAGTAGTAGTAGTAGTAGTAGTAGTAAGTAGTAGTAGTAGTAGTAGTAATCGTAGTAGTAGTAGGGGTAGTAGTAGTAGCAGCAGCAGCAGAGGAAGAAGCAGAAGTAGTAGTTGTAGTATTAGCATCCTAGTAGTAGTTGATGCTATTGTTGTTGTATTTATTGTAATCATTATTATCATCATCATCGTTACAGGTGTAAGACGAAGGAGTATTCCGACGACCTCCCACGGACCAGCGTCATCATCTGCTTCACAGAGGAGTCGTGGTCGACCCTCTTACGAACTGTCCACAGCGTGCTCAACCGATCTCCACCCGAGCTTATCGCCGAGGTCCTCCTGGTCGACGACTTCAGCCAAAGAGGTATTCCAATACAAGAGGTTTTTTCCTTTCAGTTTCAAAGCGCTGGACACAGTGCTCCATACGTTTGGACCACTTAAACAATAACATATCACGTCAATTTTCTCCGGCCTCTAATGCTCAAAGTTTTTTTTGGTCAAAAGTATAGGGTAAAGGTTAGCTTTGCAATTGTGCTCTAGATGCAGGTTAAAGGTGAAGACCAGTTTTGGAAACGCCCCCCTCACAAAAAATGAAATGGAAGCTCTTATTACCAATCATGTGAAAGAATATGTTTTGACTAAATACGTGATGATACAAATTTTACCGGGAAACATCTTTCTGTGTACAGTGCTTGTACTTTTACGAAGACTAGGCCAAATTTCTTATCATTTTGATGATTCCAGAACCTTGTAATACACACAAATTATTATATGCTAGATGATCAACCTTTTCTGATTGATACCACAACGTTTCTTCCGCAATGCAATTCAATACAATTCAATTTATTTATTTTTCCTCAATGGCATGACCAGAGCTGGTCTTAATTCATCTTTAAGTTTAGGATTAGTTTATGGTAAGTTACGGTGTTGTGTCCAGGGTTAAGGTTAGGAGTTTGTTTCGTGTAAGAATATCGACGCGGATTTTGGAGGAATGTTTTTTTCCTCTGACTTCAAACTCATGTACCGGACCTTAGATTCTTTCTCTTTCTTTTTTTCTTTAACAAAACATCTGTTTAGAAAACATGCTAACTGCTTCATTCTTAATTGGTCTAAAACATTCCCTGCTTTGATAATCAACCCTATAATAATGGCATAACTTATAAAACAAAATCACATGTCCCTTTATTTTCCTTTTATTTATCAATTTATCAATTATTTTGTTTGTGTAAAATTATATACATGTATTTTATTTTTATTTGTTTTTTGTCAGAAGGGGGGGGGGGGAGAGGGTGGGGGGAGGGGACCTGGCAAAGATGTAATGTGATGTCTATAGAATTTTCGTTTACCAAAGATTATTTAAAAGTTGTGCCCCTAACCCCATTACACAATCTCTGGAACCCCCTACCCATGTTTTTTTTTGCGTGACTGTGTCTATTTTGCATTCACCAGGTTACACAATGTGTTAAATTGTTTATGTGCTTGTTTGTGATCACATTCAATTTTTGTTGTTTTCCTCTTGAACGGCTAGACTACCTCAAGGCACCCCTTGATGAGTACATGAAGAAGCTACCCAAGGTTAAGGTGGTCCGCCTGCCCAAGCGGGAAGGGCTCATCCGGGCACGACTGATCGGGGCCGAGATGGCTCAGGGTCCCGTACTCACCTTCCTCGATTCACACGTTGAGTGCAACGTCGGTTGGCTCGAGCCCCTGCTGCAGCGGATCCACGACGACCCGACCAACGTCGTCTGCCCAGCCATCGATGCCATCGATGCGACATCGTTCGAGTAAGCGTATTAGACTCAAAACACGCATGATTTGAAGGCTCATTGAGATATGACGCGGTAAACTGCCGCAAAAATTTTGCCGCTGTCTTTTACTTCTTAATGAATGGCGACTGCGTTCTATAAAGGTTTTGCGCATTTTTCACCAGGGAGATTCCATCTCTCTGTTTTCACTGAGCTCTGTGTTATTAGAAAAACCACTGCAGTTTGTCCGCGTCATATCTGAACGAGGCCATCGGCGGATCGAGAGGGGGAGGAGACTTTAGTTCTTCGAGCAAGACATCAATATTCATATGCCACTATCAACCCAGGGAGAGTGGGGAGGTCCCTCTTAATAACGTAACTTCTTTCAACGCCTTAAGACAGCTTGTCTATAGGTGCCTTGGGGATTCTTCTTCTTATTATTATTATTATTATCATTATTTGTTATCATTATGTTTATTTGTTAAAATCGTTCTTATTATTAGAGTTAGTAATATTATTATTATCATTATTATTACTTTTATTATTAGTAGTAGTAGTAGTAATATTAGTAGTAGTAGTAGTAATATTAGTAGAAGTAGTACAATATTATGAACATCATCATGATCGTCATGATCGTCCTTAGAATCATCATCATGAATTTGGAAGCTTAATATCTTTATATTTTGTTATTATTCGCTAGGTACGCCGGGTCCGGAGCTACAATCATCGGTGCCTTTAACTGGGAAATGAAGTTTACATGGAATGGAATCCCGGAGTACGAGGCGAGGCGGAGAGACGATGAGTCATGGCCAATCAGGTAGGCATTTAACATGATATGCATTCTCTTTACCCAGGGGTATATTAAGCATTACAAACTTACCAATTAAACCGTGGATAATGCTCTTCCTTTCCCATCAGGTAAGGGGTTCGAATCCCTGTCGCAGCACTAATGATTTTGGGCAAGTCATTGATCTACATCTGCCACACTCCACCCAGGTGAGGTTAAAGCCGGGGTAGTAATGTGATTGCAGGGCCCTCGGGGAGAACAGTATAAATAGCGATGTGGCTAGTATATACCCTGTTAAAAAAAGAAATATTAGTATTATTATTAATATTAATATCAATCAAGTATAATTGAATACTCGACAACGTAATGCTGTGACAAATTTTCGCCCATATAGGGCTTCTTCATGTTTAATATAAACTATTATCTATAAATCAAGGTATCAATGTTTCTTTTCCAGCTTTGATATTGATTCCGACATTCTTCCACACATATATGTTCTCTCTGCCATTCTTGTACACTCTTGTAGTGTCATTCCACTCCATGTCTAGATAATCCAATCTCAGCTGGTTCTTGGTCTCCCTCTTGATCGGGTACCTTATATTCATTACACTTTTCCTTCCAACAAATCTCTCAAGAGACTCGGATGTCTTTTCATGCGTATCCGGACACTGTCCTACCCCCTGTACATCCACTCCCGGATAACCACCCCCAGTCAACTACACTCTAGGACAATTACCCCCTAGGGTAGTTGTCCGGGGGGTAGTTGTCTAGGGGGGGGGGGTATGTAACATTGTGCATGGTAAGTAACCATTAACTGTTACAGTAGCAAGCTCACATAATCGTCACGCCATGACACTTCTGGCGCTCCAATTACCCCTATCATAGCTGGCGGCCAAATAAATGATATCGGGTACCCTGGGTGGAGAGAGGCAGATGTGTATTAATGCCAACCCTTTGGTTGAGCTTCAAGCGAATCAACCACTGTACCACGACGCATCCCCAATAGATTTTCACGATTGATCGTTCGACGTTTATTAATGGTACATGTCCCCGTTTAGTGTAAATTGTATTATTTGTTTTAATTTATCATATTTTACCGTAGTTTCCGTAATCGTTTCAGATCACCAGCGATGGCCGGAGGGCTGTTCTCAATGGACAAGGATTTCTTCTACCGTATCGGCACCTACGACCCCGGCTTCGATATCTGGGGTGCTGAGAACCTGGAACTATCCTTCAAGGTGTGTGACGTATGTGTTACGTAATAATAAGGAAACAGCGCTCTTGCTCGATCGAAATATACATTTCCATAATTACTGCTTTAGTGACAACCTTTATTTAAAAAAATCATTTACGTCACTAAATGTAAGGTAAATTTTCTCCACAAAATAAATTAAATAAAATGAACAAAATGGTATGTTAAACTTCAACCGATATCTAGGATGCTGAAAACGTATAACTCTCCTCCAAAGTATGTCAAGTAATTCGTATCGTAATATGGAAGTTTTACTGGTATTACCGTTGCTACTGGATTAAAAAAATCACGTCGTCATATTCCCTGCTGTGACATCTGTCGCTAAAAACATTTATAAAACACAGCATTCACTTACGCACATGCAAGCCTGTGTATTCACCAAATGAAAGAATAATCAGATAAACGATAATTATCATACCAAAGATTATTTTATCTCGTATTGTCTATGTCTATTATTTTAATGTATTCTGACATATTCACCACCATATTCCGAGATATCCTGAGAATAAACCGCTGAGTTGTTTCACCCTTTAAATTGTTGTTAGACAATAGAACTCTAAAAGGAATGGGACGGATGACGGGAGGAAAATCAAGATTAAAGATAATAAATACCCAAATAAATATGTTTTTTTATTCCAGATCTGGATGTGTGGCGGCTCTCTAGAGATCATCCCATGTTCTCGAGTGGCTCATATATTTAGGAAACAACAGCCTTATAAATTCCCGGATGGAAATGTAAAGTAAGTAACCCATTCTTGATCAAAACATCTTGAAATTATCATTAATATATATTTTTTTAGTTATTTTGCATGTTAGGCCAGTTTCTCCCAAAACAATGGAAAGAATCGCTCCCATTCATTAAAAAAATGTATTGTCCTTTTCACTTTTACGCTGATATACGGTGGTAATTGCTTGGAAGTCTAGAGTAAAAAGTTACGATTCTTAAAACGCAATCTTGAAAATCACGATGCTTTTAATTGATTGAGTCGCGTTCAATCGCAACCCGTGATGTAAAAGGGCCCTAAATGAATTGCATAAATGATTGCCTTTCGCGACCTAGGTGTAGTCCTATAGTCAGCCAACATAATTATAATCAGGGTCTCTCAATAGTACAGGTCCATGAACATTTATATAAACCTAGGTTATATAATAATAATAATAATTGATTCTGATTGAGCGCTATTACAGAAAACTGATCAAAGCGCCATTACAACAGAAAAGAAACATACAAATCATAATAATCAAATAAGGAACAGTAATAAAGATATTATGAACGAAATGAAATTTAGATACTCAAAACATACATTATGAATTCAAGATGGAAAGAGTTGGGGTTTTAAGTTTCGTTTTGAAAGTGTCTTCTCTATAGGCGGAGGTGTTGTGGTAGAGTATATATAATTAAAGCGACTACTGAAGGATGTCAAGTGTAGGTTCCAGGTAGGGTGTGAGCTTCAGTGTAGCTGTTCAACATTATACACGTCTATAATTAACAACTAGCTGGAATGCTCCAGCGGGGGGAGAATGTACAATTAATACCATAATATTGTAGAGGAGTCATAGTCCAGTAGATACGATCCCAGACTGGTTCGCGGTTCGAGTCCCGCCCCGGCACGACATTAATCTCCAGTTACCACTCTCTACCCAGGTGTAGAAATTGGATACCTAGTAGGAATTTGCTCCTTGACTGCTTGTAGCGTCTTAGGGCAGATGGGTTAAAGCCAGGGTAATGATATCACTTCGTATAAGGCGCCTTGAGCATCCCGTAGGGAGAACAGATGCGCACAGTATAAATAATTGTTATCAAGTCTACATGAATCAACAATTTTATTATTGATGCTGTCTTCCTTTTTGAATGTCAGAACCTTCATGCGGAACACCATGCGTCTGGTGGCCGTCTGGGTGGACGAGCCTTACAGGGACATCTTCTACTCCCTCAAGCCCCAGCTGATGGGGCAGGAATACGGTGATGTGTCCGATAGGATCAAGCTACGCGAGGAGCTGAAGTGTCATGACTTCCAGTGGTACCTAGACAACGTCTACCCAGCCCTCAAGGTCCCCGATACGAAAGTCCGAGCAAGGGGAGATGTGAGTAACCTCCTGATTTTTACCCATTTTAAAATGATGTAATAAATATAACACGATTGCAAAGACTCTATCAAGTTTTTAATATGGCTTATAAAGATCTATTCCCGTATAATATATACACGTATAACATGTTGAAATCAATTGAAATTGATTAATTATTGATGTATGATGACGATGAACATCTACATGTGTATATCAAATAAAATCAAAGACTTTCAACAACAAAAACCAAGAAATGTGATTTTGATTAGCCTTTAGCATTGAAACGTGCGAAGTTAGATTAGCAGCTTAATAATCGGAACATGACTTCTACACCACATGATATTTAACTTGCCCTAGAGTTGATTATTCAAAAGTCTTGGCTATCGTGATAAATGTATATGTTTGTATTGCTTTGACAACACTATCACAGTTTCGGAAACTCTTTTCCCTTTGTATTACAATTTAATTTCATTTGATTTATTCATTTGATTTTAAGAAGAAAATCTGAATCTGAATCTTTATTAGAAGGTCGGGAATGGTGGATGCACTAATGATGAAGTGCCCTATTAGGCCTATTTCATTCAAACAAAATTCTAAATTTTAAATATTTTTAATATATTTTTTTTTAGGTTAGGAATGCTGCCACCTCGATGTGCCTTGATTCGATGGGAAAGGGCGTTCTGGGAATGTTCCCATGCCATGGAGAGGGAAATAACCAGGTAAGTTACTGAAAATAACTATAAAACATTGATTGGCGTTCGGTGATGTTAGGCATTCTATGAATGTTCTCATGCAATGGCGAGAGTAATAACCGTGTAAGATAGCGAACAATAAAAATCAAATCAAACTGCGATTGGTCAGGGGAAACCGAACAGAAAGGGTTTTCTGGGATTGTCTCCTATTGGCATGCACACGATGGAGAGGGAAATAACCGTGTAGGATGTCACACCATTAATCCACAGGTAAATTAGTAGTATGGTAAGGAGGGGCATTCTGGGATTGTTCGCAAGACCTGAAGACGAAGAGGGAAATAACCAGGTAAGACGCTGAAAAATAATTCCAGATGCCTTGGTGAGGAATGTGGCTGAGACGTCAAGTTCTTTTTTTTTCTAGTTCGACGCATTCATAAACATTTGTTTTTCTTGGTAAACAATTTGTTTTTGTATTGCTCTGGCGGCATAGTATGTGATTACCTTACATGTCATCATAGACTTTGTCTTGATTTTTTAAATTTCATCTAATATACATTTTTGTTTTTGTTTGGGGGCAGAACTGGTTATAACAGATTATGTCGTTTAATAGCGCAAATAACATTATGATATAACATCTCCTAGCGCTTACGAAGGACTTTGGATATTATTATTACTCCGGCTACAGCTCCGTCAACCAAAGCGCTTAGTGCAGACAAGTAATAATTCTTACCAGGTACCCACTTGTGAAGTGCCGTTTGGTCTACAACCAGTTCGTCCACTATCCACATGTTTCTCACAATCATTTCGTCTACATGACTATTGAGACTAATCAAGCAAGTGACTGACCCATTGTCAACAGTACAACCCTTCTTTTGTACATTGTTAAAAACAGTATTCGAAAAACAAATAGATGGTTGATACTGAGAGGTAAATATAAATATATTCCTCATGAATAAAGAGAGCCGTTAGCAGCGAGTCATGAAATTGATTACAGTTAAAAACACGGGTTTTTTTTAAAGGGAGGGAAAAATAATTATCTGTAATTTCACTTATTCATCTTACTTTCTCCTACAGGCATTCACTTTGACTTGGGATGATCACTTAAAGCATAAGAACACATGTTTGCCGAAGATTAGGACCCCTGGTCAGCTCAGGATGCTGGGATGCAATATGGCCAGTACTGCTCGTATTACACACATAAAGGTAGGTGCTTCCAGACTATTAGGAAAGTAGGCCTACCCCTTTCCTAAGGCCTAGGTCACATTTGCTCTACGGCTAAGATACGGCGGCCGTACGCCCCCGAAATCGAGAGATACTTGCGGCGGCCGCAGAGAATCTGCGGTGGCCTCAGGGTCACCCTAGGGCGTATTCCTATATTTACAGGCCGTACGGGTCGTCGTGCGGATTTATAATTTTTTTCATTTCTAGGTTCACCGTAGCAACTAGACACGCCGTCAAGCCATGCCGTAGAGCGGTTGCACGGCGATCATATACGTCGGGCGTACGATGGCCTTGCGTTTGCAATGCGGCTGCCCTAGGGACTTATGGATTAAAATTGAATTTTGCAGAACCCCCCCAAAAATGCGGCGGCCACAGGACTTCCACGGGCGTCCTAGGGCATCATTTAAGCCCCAGTCCCATATAAAGCCGGACCAAAGCACGGACGAGCACGGACCACTCCGGACCATCCCGGACCATGGTCTGGGGTGATCCGGGATGGTCCGGGATGTTTTGTTCAAAAAATCGCAACCGCCGACCGTCTCCCCGGACCCAACACGGTACCATTACGGACCGCCCCGGACCGTCCGGGCATAGCCTCGTCAGCAGTACAGATCATTCCAGACCCAGCACGGAGCCGCCACGGACCGTCCCGGACCACCCCGGTGAACACGGTGCCAACACGGATGACACCGGACCATCCCGGTGCCAACACGGATCATCCCGGAACGCCCCGTGCTGGTCCGTGCTGGTCCAGGGTGATCCGTGTCGCCACCGTGCTGGGTCCGGGATCATCCGTAGGGGCGCCGGGGTGATCCGGGGTCAATAACTCACTCCCGGACTGCCACGGATCAACACGGACCGCCCCGGCGCCACTACGGATGACCCCGGACCCAGCACGGTGGCTACACGGATCACCCCGGATCAAACTATTGTCCTGGACCGTCCCGGACCGTCCCGGACCACCCCGGCAGTTTTTGACCGTCAAAAACATCCGGGGTCGACTCCCGGACCGCCCAGGACCATCCAGGACCATCCAGGACCATCCAGGACCCCGGTGCCAACACGGTGTCAACACGGACCGAATCCCGGATCACCCCGGATGGGGTCCGGGATGGTCCGAGACGGTCCGGGACGTATATGGGACTGTAGCTTAAGGTAACCATGCGTCATCATTTTAAGGTCTGTCTCCACAAAATTCAAAATACGCCGTGCGGCTACCCTAATATGTATGTAACCGCTACCGTATGTGACCGTGGGAATGCTGCGGCGACCCTATAATTGCTATTGACCGTAGATAAAGTTTAGTACGCACGGCCACCGCGGCAAATGTGACCTAGGCATTAGTCATCATTTCCATATAATTTCCAATATTATTGGTGCACCCGGGTGAGCTATTTGATATTTTGCAGGCACAAACTCGTAACGGTCGTAATGCATAGAGGGTCTGAGCTTGGAGACTATACAGAGAATACAGCATATAGAACATGTACAGTAGCTGCCCCTGACACAGCCAGAGACTGACAAAGCTAGGCTGACTTTAATACTTCACAGAAAAGATTTTAATTGGTTAAATTACAGTCTGTGCCTGGAAAGAATTCGAACGCAGAAAACTGTGACATTTCATATCTTATACCGATTTAACTCTCTTATTAAAACATTGCAAAATATATATTTTATTTTTTTTGGCGGGGAGGAATTATAAGGCGACCTGTTAGAATTATTCCCTATAAATACAAAACAAAATTACTCTCCACGAATAGGACAGATGAAAGTAAGGAGAGAAATGGGTGCAGGTGGCTCAAGTCCGCCCCCTTCCATTTCCGCAAGGCTCATGTAGAACATGAAATCAAGAACCTTCGTGCTTCCTCTAAAATCTCTCAAGGGCGAACCCCCCCCCCCCCATTATTTATCTTCTAGAACCGCTCCTGCTGAGTGCTAACCAAGTTTCTCTCGGTCATACTTTCTCGTTCTCTCGTTACTGTCTTTTTCGCCATTCAATAAGGGGGATATCCCTAGCCCTGTAGATACCCCCTGTCTCTTTATATACAAAACTATTCTCACACGTTTCGTTTTGTCGTGTCCTTCCACTTACAGGGCGAAACGATACGTGATGCATCCTCTGGCAAGTGTCTTGATCTGAACGCAGACCGGACCATGGCTGTCTTCAATCACTGTAATGGTTCTAAGGCACAGCGGTGGAGGTTCTCACGGTACTTCGACAGGAAAGGCCGTGCCATTCCTTAAAGGGCAATCCTACCTTGTATGATAAGTTCACATTATTAAAACATATATGAGAGTAACTGATTGAAAAAAAGATTTATATTAATTATTGGATCATTAGCAAAAGACTTTTGAAAGTTTGAAATATAAAATCACTACATCTGTGCGAATCTCAACTCAGCAATTTGCTCAGTGTATTTGCGGGCAACTCCCAAATTTCTAAAAAATATCACTAATTTCTGTTTTACTCCTACCTAAGTGCCTACTCCCTTGGAGAACTACTTAAACTGAATTATGGATAGCATATGGTTATAGTTCCTCTAAAACGAAAGAGACCTTCCCGAGTCATCAATTTCGATATGTTACTCATTTTGTGTGTTAAACAAAATATGGGAAAGTTGTGCAGCATCAAGTCACGATGACATTACCGATTCAGCCTATTTGATCTTTTCATAAAAAAATGTATTATAATTGTTTTTGTTTTTTGTTCGATTTCTTTCTAACTTCACCAGCCTGCTTCTCTGATTTTCTGCTTTCTTTTAAAGCTTAAAGTAGTTTGCTTTTGAGGCTGACATTTCCACCCTCATACGGCTCAGTGGCGTACAGGTTGTAGCTACGGGGGAGGGGGGGGGGGGGGGCGAAGGGCATATATGCCTCAATCATATGGCAAAATAGAAAGGAGAAAGGACGGACAAAGAAAGAAAAAAAAACTCCTATTAAAGACAATTGCTCCGCTGTTTTTTCAGGTTCAAGTTCATTTCTTTACTATTTAAAAGAAATGTGCATAACACAATAAAGTGTACATTTTTGGAAACAATGATGTTTTACATAGATCCACATTATTATATAGATAATCGACGAGTGAAGCCCTGGTCACTCATGTCAGCAGGATATGCGAAAAAATACCATGACTATAAGTTTAAAATAGCATTTATTTCATTAAGTATTTACGTTCATTCATAGATGTTTCTTACTGTTTTCAATATAGATAAAGACAAAATGCTGCAAGAAATATAAAAATAGAAAGTAAGCTGATTAAATAACATTTTTATTGTACATTCCTAAAATTAAAAAAATTATCATGTTTTTCCTTAAAATTAAATTATATTTTTAGGTCTTGTCTTTATTGAAGCCTGTCACTCGCATTTCCATTTTTAAATTAATTGCAGCATCAAATTGCAAGTTGGACATAGAAGTTTATTTCTAGATCATTTAATTATGGATAAAGAGCAATTAGTCGCAAAATAATATTTTAATAATATTTTAATGCGCACATAATTGCGTCCTATGTACATGGATTTTCTTCCTTTTATGATAGGAAAATAAATAGATTTAAAGTATCGCAGATAATGGCCATTCTATCACAGCAGTTTTTGTTTAAAGCATTAACAAAATTGTTTTCTTTCATGATAAACGTAACTATGTCTTCATGTCGACATCTTTGTGATGTAACTAATGCCTGGATTACATTTGCCCCGGGCGCCGTACGATAAATTAGTGTACGATTTTTCGTGCGATTTTGGGGGCATCGTAGGAGGCTACGGGCTACGGGCTTACGATTTTACAAAGTTTTTTTTAACCCTCTGCGAAACAAAATCGTAGACGCCGAGGAGCCCCGCGGAGCCCGTGAATCCGTACGAAAATCTCACGGCTGCCTCCTGCCTCCGTACGGAGGCCGCACGGAAAAGGGGATACGGACAGAATACGATCTCCGTAGACTAATCGCAAGACAAATGTAATCCAGGCATTAATTGGGCCGTCAATGATTTTCTTTTTAATGTGCAATATAAGTATGTCAGCAATGAAATATGTTTATTCTTAACGAATGTTTTTTTATAATTGTTATACACATTCCTTGCGAACGTGGATCTATAGCGGTTTAATCATTCCTCAAATCAGATTCAAAAGTGAACACATCAAATTGATTTTTACGACAAAAAGGCTATCAAGTTAACAATACACGAGTTGATAGATCGTTTTGTTCTATTAACATGGTTCAAGGTTGTTGTTTTTTTAAATAAAAATGCGGCATATGCTTTCTAATTATTCTGATAAGTATTGGGTTATTTTCTGTTATTAGATTAAATATTACATTTTTATTTTCGTTTCATGGTTGATAGCTTTTGGTTACACCATAGCATTTGTGAAAAGGCTTTTGATACATTCTTTCTTCAAAACAACCCTTCATCGGGTGCTTAGAGGGATGTAGAAAGAGTAAAAGAAAATTAAAGAAAATGGGACAGAGATGACTATGGCATAAATTAGATTTTGTCTGCCTAGATACAACACTCGTTTATTGATGTCTCTTGAAGCTTACCGAGTATTAATTTCCATTTTACCTTGTAAATATATTTTAAAATTGTTTAAACTATTTATATTGTCAATATATATATCTTAATTTGTTATGCCTGTTTTAAGTGCAATTATGACTGATGGACTGCTTTTTTGAACGAAACAATCAGTACTTTGTGAAATGTATGTTGAATTATATAATACTGCTGAGACCCAGAAGGGCGTTTATTTTGTGTTAAAGCCATACTGTCCTATAATGACTAAAGCGAAATCCCTTCTAGCGCCATCTTAGGCCATCTATAGAAGTATATGACATAAGTCGCCGGTACGCGTCTTATTTTTTCGTACCATGGCTAGGCCAGATTCCAGTATGAACCCATTTTCATACATAACAAGCTATGAGAGCTTGCAAGGAGGTCACAAACAATTCGACTTTGATTATTTATTGCTTTGCCTCACTATTTATAAAGGCAAAAAAACTAAATAAACCGAGATTTGAACCCTCACGTCAACTCCAAAGTTCTATTAGTAACACGCTGTCCTTACCGATTGAGCTGACGATGAGTTGATGACAGGTTGATTTGTATAATTACTATTACCCTATTAACCGCCCTACCGGATTCCACGTGCGCATGCGCTGGATTCCTTTGCGAGTGCGCATGCGCAGGTTTACCTCGCGAGCTCAATCTGGCCTCGCCTAGGTACGAAAAAATAAGACGCCGCCGGTACATTAGCTGCGCTGTTGGTTCACGTATCGAGTCCTCTGTCTGGAGTGAAGATTAGGAGTTGGGTTACGCAATGTTTTCAAGTTGACCATGGGATGGCGCTGTGCGATAAATAGTACGCTAGGGCAGGAAGTTCATCAGTTCAGTATCGCTTTAAAGAATATGACTTTACCTCCCTTTGGTTCTATAGAATAATCTTTAAGAATTCAAGCGGATCAAGTTTTTATCTATTAAGAAAACATGTTAAACTAGTGAGAACAAGGGCCTGTTGAAGAAAAGCTTGCCAGAATACGATTTCTTTATACTGTTTGGTAGTATATGATATTCCACTGTCGAAACCCAGCTAAATCTTAGGATTGGTATTACAAATGTCATGTGTATATGTTTATTTAAAGCTGATATGACTATCTTTTCCAATTATCTAAACTTACTTGTAAAAACACTGACAGGCCCGTATTTTACCAAAGTGTAAACCCGCCGCTGGGCCCAAGCATTTGTTAAAAGTCGGGTTTAGTGGTTTTTTTTTATTTTTTTTTAGTTTATAGGCGTTTGTCATTCAAAAGTGAATATTTACGCCTCTTCTTTTTTTTCCTTTAGAAGTTTAGTCTGCGATCAAAGTTTATATTTTCTTGAACGTGATCGTAGACCCAGGATTTGGTTCGCGTTAAATAGTAGAATACTTGGTTTAATATTTGAAGCGCTACTTATTTTTCTTAATTCATCAACAAATTCTTGTTTTCATCTCTTTATATATCTCCACTTGTCTTCCGCGGAATGAAGCCCATCGATGTTCATGGCGATTTAAAATGATTGGAATTGTTTTAATTTTTCAGAATGTTGTAATATTGTTCAAGTGTCATGATAATGAATATTTGTGTTGTGAAAGAGAAAATCTTTTTACAAATAGACGACTAATTTGAAATAAAAATACACCCATAGATATGGAATATAATCAATATATTATTATTAATAGTAATATAAGAAAGTGCATATTGTGAGATATGATTTGTAATGTGTTCAATGAGAAAAATGGAGATTCATCTGTTTATTGTTTTTTAATATAACTGCTAAGCAGAACTTTAAGAATTTATCTTGTCGAGTATAAAGTTGTTTCATAAATTTATGATCGTAGATTTTATTTGAAAATAAACGCCTCTTCTTGTTATCATTATTTCTTAAACATAAGTAGGTAGAAAATGTAGAATTAGTTTTAATGATTACACTGATAACGCACCTTGAGCTTGTTAAAGATTTATTGTATCGTGTCAAAAGTACTGTCATCAAGAAGATTAAAAGAACAAAATATTAAGAAAAAATTTGATAAGCTTTGCGTCTTCGTTCTTATTTCACTCTATAAATATAAAGGAATAAAAATGCACTCTTAGGGGAGTATAATTATGGATCAATCGTTTAGATTGGTAATACTCGGGGGAAATTTTGAATCCACTCTCAAAGGATTAATTTACCGATTACTTTGGAGTGTTTACTTATTATAAGTCGGAGCGGATTCGACTCCAAAGAAAGTAATCTCTTAAATCATTCCCCAAAATGGATTTCCACTCCTTGCACATAAAAGAGTGGATTATTTTTCTTCCTACTTCAATCAATTCAAATGATATAATCGTGAGGTGCATGTATGGCAATTTATTTTAGGTGTAGAATTAGTGTTGGGTGAGGTCTGATGTTAGCTCCAGAATCAAGTAATATATTTTACCTTTGTTATAATTTTACAATGAAGCAAATTCTACTTTGCCATAGCGCTTTGTGGTCCAGGTTTTTTAATGAACATTACAATCACTGGTAATAAATTAAAAAAAATAGCTTCGATCATGCACAGTACGACATCCGAAGAAATTGTTCTGGCGCCCTCTTTTGACTGTAGAACGAGAAACACGAAATGATCTTTTCCGCATCCATGTTGCTCTTGAAAACAAATGGCTGAGAAAATAATAATGAAGATATAAATGAGATGCATGTAGAAAGACGGATGGGAGTCAAATGAAAACTATGAAAATATTAACATAAGAAAATTAATGATTCCGTTGTGTATACAATCCAAAAATCAAATTGTACATAGTAAACATTAAAGGGATAGTTGAGTTTTGTTGCAGAGGGCGCTACACAAACTAATTTTGGGTGAGATAATGAAAAACTGAGAGTCAAATTTGAAAGAACATACAATTTAAACGACAAAATCATTTTTGTTTGATCAAAATCGGTTCAGAGACGGCTGATATCCATACGTATAACGATTTCTAATATTTGAGCTAAGGCCGTTGAAAAAACAAGATTTATTCCAGCCAATGCCGATGTTGGCTTTTTGTTGGTTTTTACGTGTTGGTTGTAATGCGCAAAACCAGCCAATTAATTAACGGTCATAGTAATTTTTTTAAGTGGAGCTGAATTGGTATGATCGTATTGGCTAAATTTCACACATTTTGGGGTCTTAAATTACCTTCATACAAATTTTAGGTCCTAATAGAGCACTGGAAATGTCATAAATAAGAATAAGAGCAAAACCCATGCACTTTGAAGGCATTTGCGGTCTGAAACAAGAACTCAACTATCCCTTTAAGTTGATCAAAAGACTTATGAGGATGAATGCCATCTCAGAAAGATATGGTTATGTTTAATTTTATTAAGGCTTCACATTTCCGACTAATTCCTGAAATCCAGCGCATAACAGTGTCTTATCATGTTATTATTTTTATAATTAGAGTCCCCTATTTTCTACGTTCTCGACAATGAAGAGAGAGAAAGAGGGAGAAAGGGAGAGAGAGAGAAAGAGAGAGAGAGAGAGAGAGAGAGAGAGAGAGAGAGAGAGAGAGAGAGAGAGAGAGAGGGGTTGGGAAATGAGAGATAATATATAGGGGAAAGAGGGAAAGGCTTGAGGAGGGGTAAATAAAAAGACAGGGGGAAGAGGGGGATAGAGAGAGAGAGGTGGGATATGGGACGAGAGAGATACTAGATAGAGAGAGAGAGAGAGAGAGAGGGAGAAATAGGATGAGAGGGATACTTAGAGAAAGAGAGAGAGATAGAGAGAGCTCTTTATACAGGGATATAAAAACAGAGTGCCTAGTTTTTGTTTGCTAAAGGCATCGTTTAACAGAGATGGAAATGGAGGGGAACGCACGATCTTTTTTGTACCTTTGAATTTTGTCTGTAGGATATTGGAATCATCGTAATGTGAAATTAGATTGCACGTTGTAAGCCCACAAGTCAAAACAACTTTTGTTTCGCCTGAGTGAGAATTTTGGATTATGTTTAACCGAAAATTTGTTACCTTTTGTTGTTTTTCTTTCCTTCACGGCCCCTATGTTTTCTTTCCTCACTTTTTTTGCTTTGCCTGTTGAAATGTTTTGGCTGATTTGACGGCAACTCTGGTCCCCACACCCATTCAGAATGGTCTAGGGAACTGGCACACACCACCCACGTACGTCTATAGCATATAATATATCAACTTTTGTACTTTTATGCTCAGTATTAAACATTCATTCGAAAGGTGTACTTTTTGGCCCCTGCTAATTGTTAGAGTAAGCTGAAAGGAAGTCGTACAAGGTAATACAAACCGGGCAATCAATCACGGGTGACCAAACACAGGAAGAGCAGCCACATCGTTCGATTACCGGCTCGCTATTCAGAACCCTTTTAAAAAAGGATATAATAGCTTTATCCAGAAGGAATAAACGTGGGTATGTTAATATGATAGATGCACCGACTGCAGTTATATATAGACCTATCTTTCGAGAGAATTTTGACGGGGGCAGGGGCGGATCTCGCTTTTTGCCAAGGAGGGGGTTTGACCCAGTGACGGACCCAGGATTTTCCAAAAATCGTGCCGTTTTACTGTTTTACTTTTCATTTTCTTTTTCTTTTCCCCCTTCTTTCCCCTTTTTTCTCACTTGGCCGCCCAAGGGGGGGGGGGAGGGTTAAACCGCCGACCCCCCCCCTAGATCCGCCCCTGGGATGGGAACGCCTCCTGCAAAGCCTCAGGTGTGGGAGCCCCTTTTTTTTTGGGGGGGAGCCCTCTTTTTTATCCGCTTCTACGGTTTCCCCTCCTTTCTGACTTACTGAGGCTTTAGGTATTATGTGAGCCTGATCACTTTGTATTCAATTGTTAAAAACAAAATCCAGAGATTTACAAAGGTACAGGAGTCCTTTCCCAGACAACTCAGGCAAAGGTAATTTGTTTTCTAACCAGGTTTATAGAAAGCGAGGGATTCTAAGGTCACACATAGATCAAAAATTCACAAAGCAGGCCCTATGTGTCAAAATATTTGGGTATTTACGGAAAAGGCGTCTAACCGTTAAACCAAAAGGCTGTATTTAGGTAAAATTTCATGCAGTGGTTGGTTTTATTATTTTCGAGTAACCGCGTAGCATAATTTTAAAGGAAAAAACTCTTCGAGTTCCAGGGTGCATTACCACAAAGTTCTATTGTCATGTTCTCATTGTTAGGATTAATGTAAATTTGATTTGGATGATATTGACATATGATGACCTTTGTATCATATCCCAAACACATCTCGGTTCTATAAACACAATCTTGACAAGCTTAAAGTTTTCTCTTTACAGTGTCTGTCATTGTGAAATTTCATGGACATGCATATCAATTGCGGATTGACATGAGTGTAATATCTCCAAGAAAAACTCCAAGCCCAAAATAAATAACATAGAAACAATACATGAATATTGAACGAACCCCTTTTTTTCAGCGTCGAATGACAGTGCTTAGTCATTCTGCATCAACATTTATTTTTGGTGGAAATTTTCTCTATTCTGTCATCGTCGTATCTCACGTTGACTTTGATAAACTACCTAATTTTCCATTGTAACCCAACTAAGTAGCTAACTCACATAAAGAACGATTACACACAAAAATCCCCTTTCTGGGTAAAATAGTGAAGCATTACCATGCTTTATCAAAATGAACCGATCAATCTTCATGGCTGTTCTCTCATTATTGATACAGAAGGGCCATAGCTCTGTGTTAAAGTATATGAGTCAATGCTCTTTTGGCGACAAACAGACGATTTATGGCCTGTAATTATATTCTACCTCTTTAAAAAGCGTATTTTTACTTTCCAGTTGTCTGTCTAAGGTATAGCTCCAAATAATTACTGCAAACCGTTATTGCCTAAGTTTATATTCGAATTAGCTGAAATAAACAGAATTATTGATAAACATATTCATACAGATATAACATGATAGTAGTGTGGTATTATACAGGAATGGCAAATACCTGTAGTGAATAGAAGTGGAAATAAAAATATTGTTATCACACAGCAAGAGACCCTTGCATGATCTCAGGCAAAATAACAAAATCTTTAGTGATCTAAAGTGCAACTCACCTTCATAAATCCAGTTCCATAATATACCCCCGCCCCCCCCCCCCTCACCCAAATCCTTCTCTCTCTCTCCCTCTCTCTCTCTCTCTCTCTCTCTCTCGCTGTATCTCTCACTATCTGCCCCCGCTTTTCCTCTTTTTTTTCATTCTCCTTATTTCTTTCTTTGCCCCCCCTCTCTCTCTCTCTGTTTTCTCTCCCCTCTCTCTCTCTCTCTCTCTCTGTTTTCTCTCCCCCTCTCTCTCGCTGTATCTCTCACTATCTGCCCCCGCTTTTCCTCTTTTTTTTTCTCTCTCCTTATTTCTTTCTTTGCCCCCCCCCTCTCTCTCTCTCTGTTTTCTCTCCCCTCTCTCTCTCTTTCTCTTACCACCCCACCCCTACAATCTCTGTTCTCTCTCTCTCTCTCTCTCTCTCTCATTCTCTCTCTCTCTCTTCCTTACCTCTCCATCTCTACCAATCAAAAATCACAATGATGTCTGCTCGCGAAGTATGAATGGAATATTAATTTCTCTACCTCGGGGCACGTTGGCGGTAAAAGGCAGCGATAATCGGTGCTCGTAAACTCGATCAAGCTACCACTAAATCGGGACGAGGCACAAAATCTACAAAGGATTTCTTTATTATCTTCAGCAGTCATCATAAATCGAACACGAGTCAATTATCCTCTAGCAGACAATCAAAATCACTTCCAAAAGTCATTACACTTTTGCCCTTCACAATAATGTGGTGATTTGGGAGTTTAAACTTCATTTTGACTTTGCACTGTGCGTTCATACTAATGGAGGGTTGTTTACAGGCAGTTAGACAGGTGTGTATTAGAAGGTGTAGTTACGCATAAAATCTGTTTCGGAAACGAAGAGCGGCCCACGTATAAATTTTGAATCGTCAACAGATGTATTTTGTGCTCCTTCAGAAAATACCTCTTTTTTACGCGCCTAAATTTGGAAGACAATATTGTGACATATAAGAAAGAAATCATGCAACTTTCGTGAAAACGGTAAGTTTATCTGTGATCAATTTCTGCTTTTTTAAAATGTGGGGGGCGGGGGGGGGGGGGGGATACTGGAACGTTTAGGAAGCACAGGTTTTCTTTGGAAATGAAATGCAAATTTAGAATGCTACTGATTAGGGTAGGATGGAGGAGGTGCTCCAGTAATATTCTTCTCCCTTCTCCATTTCCCTTCTCTCTCTTATCATATTTCTTTCTTTTTAATTCCTTTTTTCAACACTCGATGGGAGGGGATATAATGTGCCCCTGTGTCATCCAAAAGCTACACCAATGCTTATCATGAACCTTTGTAATACGAACAAACATGTCTTATTGTTGCTTAAATTACATAGCCTCAGGCTAAAATAAAGAAAATTGAGAGATAGAAAGATCCCCGACCGTAAACAGATTTGTGTTGCTTGTACAAAGCTGTCAATGACATTGTCAAGACCAAATGTCTAGACAAATCTCTTTCATCATATTATGACAGAATGTTTATAATCCATTTCATGTCAGCCGTATGATCTGTAAAGCCGGTGGCGTAGCCATTAGAGGCAGAGGGGTGCACAAGGCGCGATACAATCATTATTTGGGGATGGCGGCCTAGGGAGTTCTTGTATTCATTTTCTACATACAATTGCCTACATGTGACTCGTTTACATTTTGATTAGGCCTATGATCTTTCGGGGAGGGGGAGGGGAGACCCTTGTAGAATTTGGGGAGGGCGTCAGCTCCTCCAATCGAATGACGAATGTAAGATAAACCAAAAAAAGTAGGGGGAAATGATTGCACCCCTACTTAAGCCTCATTTCAGTTCTTTCTAATTTCATTCGCATAGTAAGAACGGTGCCCCCCCCCCCCCTCCTCCGGGCCCATAACAGTGCCCCGGATGACTGGATCTGCGCTACCCCCAAACACCGAGTCTGTGATCGTAAGAAAGCTTGAATAAATATTGCCTTTCTTGTGATAAACATTTCAAGGTCACCATTTTTGTCCAGGTTTAATGAAGTAATCATAAAAGTGCATGAAGGATTTATCAGACACAATAAGATTGGATGTGGATATATTGAAATCTACGGTCGAAATCTCAAAATGTGGATGACAAATCGATATTGCATCGTATTCCGAAACGTCGAGTTGAAGTTGTATGAACATATTGGATCTACAGTATATTACATCATGACCATGGACCTACATGTACTAAGAAGTAGTTCCATAATCTGACCATATTTTGAATTGTTCAGACAGGCAAATTTTACCCTTTAAACTTTCTTGGTGAATTTTAAAAACCATTTAGTTGTTTACAACTTGCATATGGATATTGAAAACGAAATTAATATAGAAAACATAGAAATGATGAACTATTGGATAGTGGTAAATGAACAAATTTGAATTTGAAATCTTAATCTTTGGCAGACATGTGCTAGGACTTACAGGCGTCAGCCCTATTAAACGTAGCACGCGAAGAGAGACGAAGAGGAGGTAGGGTTATCCCCATATGAATGAAAGAATAACTCTGTATCTTACGGAACCAAAGCCTCCAGTTCCTCAAATTGATTGAGGAATTCATCAACTAAAACAGAAGATGTAGAAGAAGCTAGAAGAACAGTGAATTAGGACAACTTTGAATATTGGGGAGGGGGCGGTGGGCGTCGATTAGGGGAAAGGGGCAAGGAACAGTATCCTCCAATAGCACTCATTTGATATTAAGTGTGTATCTTGATTATCCTTGTTCCCTAAGATAACTTAAGAAAAGTTTGAAACTGTTTTCCTTTTCTATACTTTACATTTATATCGCTGTATATATCAAGTAGGTGCAGCCCGTGGACATGTTTTGAAAGCGCAACATTACATTATGTATACAGTGTATATGACGAGTGCGGTTGCCAACTCAGTTGGGGGCTCGCAATTATTGAATTATACAGTTGTTACAAGGATCAAGTCAACATGACTAACATATGTTATGCTGATAAAAGGATTGTGGATTGAAAGATCTTCTAAAATAGGAAATGCCAGGAAAAGTACATACACCTGTGTTGATATGAATGTTTTGGAGTATGGGAATTGAGGTCTGAGGATGAAAATTACAATGATCTTACGATCTTTCAACAATATAGACTTTCGTGAATTGTCTTTGTAAATATGATATAGACTTTCGTGAATTGTCTTTGTAAATATGATATAGACTTTCGTGAATTGTCTTTGTAAATATGATATAGACTTTCGTGAATTGTCTTTGTAAATATGATATAGACTTTCGTGAATTGTCTTTGTAAATATGATATAGACTTTCGTGAATTATCTTTGTAAATATGATGTAGAATTTCGTGAATTATCCGCATTATAAATATGATATAGACTTCTATATTGGAGTTCATGTATCGGCCTGCATATTATGTCTGTGATGATTTAAAAATGACATTGAACCCCTCTGTAAAGGAAGTCAAACTATTTCTTTTTCCAGTATCATGATGATTTTCATGCAATCAGAGGACAGAATAGAATAACGAATAGGCATGTTTCAAATTGGACAAAATGGTGAGCAATATTAGGGAAAAAAAACATGAAATGGCAAAAAACAAGCTTTGTTATGGTCCTCTATCTAATACGGCAGCTTGACATTGTGAGAAACTTGATATTTTTTTCTTCTTCAAAGTTAAAAATAATAAAGAGGGTGTATTTTGAGAAGCCCCAGGTACTTGTTTGGAAGAGAGACTAGTTTCACAGTTGGGCTTCCCAATTATAGATGGCATGAATTCATCCAAACATAATTCAATAAATCAAATCATTTTGTGATAACATGCCCGGGTGAAAGAAAGGAAGACCATGAATGGAGCATGTTTTTATAATGGGCATACCCACCGCGTCTCGTGCTTCTCTTTGGGCCAGGAGCGGTGCTAGGAGAATATATATGTGGGGGCTTTGGGTTCTTGAATTCATTATATTTTACATGCCTCTTGAAATTACTTTTGGGTAAGGCTGGAAGAAATGGGGGCGGGGGTACCCCCAACCCCCCTAAAATCACCACTGATTTGGGTTAGATTTAGAGGAGAATTGACAGGAGGGCCGGAGGAAGTGACAAGGACAAACCATGTCTCTGTATATGGAGGTACAGGGGCTACAGATGACTGGGTTACACAAATATTACATGAGGGGCGAGGCGTGGACATACCATAATTTTCCTGAGGGTTGAGGGCAAATGAGGACAACAAAAGAGCTGTTTGGTGGGAGGTTTGTGATATCATCTACTCAGAGGGTACAGATCATTGGGGTAACATGTCCCCTTTGCCACCCCGGCCCAGTGCCGCTAGCGAGGTGTAAGGAGTATGGAAAGAAAGATAAATAATCATTCTTTGGCAATCAAACGTCATTTATCATTTCGGAAATGCTTTTAGCCCTTCCAATCATAGTTGCAATAAATAACATTCACCCAAACATGACTTGAAAAAATATGTACAACAACATGTCTGTGGAATGTAAATGTAAACAATAGCCCGTATTTATGGCCCGGTTTTAGTGAAGAAAGTTAGTCTGAAGTCTATTTTATTCCTTTTGTTAACGTAATCCAGGGTCGGGTTTAATACAGACCAATATGGGTAAGGTTCGATGCTTTTTTAAAGATGAGTTGTGTAGGTTTGCATGGTTGAACAGCTAGAAATGCACAGAGGTTTACGGAAACACCACGGAGGCCTATAAGAAATAGTCCTTGTAATTTCGGCAAGAGAGACAATCAGAGCAAGCTGTTCGAAACATTGAGATTTTCTTTATAATAATAATAAGAATGGTGGCTTCTTATATAGCGCACGTGTCCGACACGTTGTGACGCTCCTGGCGCTGCCCCGATTATTACCCTGGCTTTAGCAAGGCACTCGAACCGCGGACCTTAAGATCGACAGTCCGTCGACGTACCAACTCGACCACGACACCTCTATTCCAATGCTTTTCAGAATTCTCGATTAGAAAATCACAGCAGTCCTGTAGAGGACTACAAAATGATGAAATCGCAAACTTCTATACATTTCTAGATCCTGTTTATCTTGGATTTAAAAGAACTGACAAATATCTACCGCATTCTTTAATATACAGTTATATTATATGCTAATAATTATGAAGCTGAAGGCGATGAGGGGGGGGGGGGGGGGAGTTATTAGTGGCGGTATAACGGGTGGGGCGTTGGCATAGGGGAATTATCAAATATGAAGATCAGTAACCTGCGAGGAAAACCAAGCAAATTGTGTGTGTGTTTATTCTCAAGAGTCTGATAATCGTAAACTCCCAAACTCGTAAATGTGCCATAAAACATATAGAAATCCACTAAAAATGAGATAAATCACAATGTTCATTTGTGAAATTACATCGAGGTGCTTGTAACGTAAGGGCATATATAGGCCATGGCCAAAACTCCAACAATCCCAAGATAATTTGAAGGTATGAGGGGTTAAAACAGGGAGATGGGAGTTAAATGAAGGAGGGAGGGGAACCAAGGGGTTGTTGAGAGGGAGGGAGGGGGGAGGGACACATTTGATATGTAAACCCAAAGGCATTCTGTGCAACTGGGTGGGAACTTGTTAAACACTATTCTCATGACCATGATGATTTATTTCGAGAAAATATAACTTACATTTGCCAAGACTGTATTTTTCGTGGGTTTTTTCTTCTGTAAAATCAAAATACTGTAGTATGCTTGTTCTGAGATTGAAAATCAGATCCTAGTAATGATGATATTTCATCCTGGAGAATTTTAAGTGACCTCTTTAAAAAGTTGGATGTTGCTAGGCAAGACATCAATAGACAAATATTCCACCAACCCATCCCCCTTTCTCCCTCCTCCCTCCCTCCCCCCCCCCCCCCCCCTCTCTCTCTCTCTCTCTCTCTCTCTCTCTCTCTCTCTCTCTCTCTCCGTCCCTCTCTCTTCCTCTCTCTTTCTCGCCCTGTATTGCTCTCTTCTTCACTATATTAATTGTATGGAGGAGCCATCATGAAACGCTATATGGGATGAAAAAAACAATTTATTTCCTTTAAAGTCTTCTGAGAATACATTTAATTGGACAGGAAAAGCAAGCGCAATAGCATCTACAGTATAATCTATTGGTGGATCTGGGACCCTCTGACCGTGTAGTTAGGAGGGGGGGCAGCCCTAAGAATATGTCAGAAATAGATGGATAGAAAGAAAGAACAGAATGGAAGAAAGAAAAGAAAGAACAAGAACGAAAGGTGAGAAAGAAAAGAAAGAAAATAGAAAGAAAGGAAGAAGAAAAAAGTTATATAAAAAGAAAGAAAGAAAAGGAAAAAGGATAAAGGAATTAATAAAACACAGAGGAATTTATCACTTGTTTCAGGTTTAATTTTCATTCCATTTTTTAGGCGTTAACAAAACAATGTTTTTGTTAATGTGCTGGTGGGAGGGGGGGGGGGTGGGTTAGATCAATGACAGGGAAACAAATTATTATAACTAGGCCTATAAGGGGTCACATTATTTCAGTGTGAACTTAGTTAAGCCAGATTTTAGTTTTGCCGAAGGGGGGGGGCACGTGCCACCTCCATTCTCCCGTGCTCCCCCCTCTTCCCATGGATCTGCAAATTAGTGTTTACAAAGTCTGCTACCATGGCAACATATCTTTGACCACTTCTCTAAACCCCTTGTGCACGTTGCTCTATCCAGGGACGTCATTTTGAAGGGGGCTAGGGGCTCTCTTTCAAAATCATTCGTCATCAACATTAATGTGGGGAATTTTTTTAAGAATTCACGACCCTTTTTTTATCTGTCAGAACCTATTTTCTTAGAGTTTGTTCAGAAATTTCCGGCTACCTTGTCGGCAAGTCAGGTCTCCTCCCCATTCAATTATAATGGTCCAGCGATGCCCTTTCATCGACCATTCAATCTTATCATCATTATGAAGGGAAACACTCGTAAACTTGAGGATCCTCATGGTAGTGGCATTTCAGTGGGCGTCTTCAAATTGAATTAAGATGCTCTTGGAAGCTAATAGAATGAGAACAAAAAAGATAGAAACATCAACAACTCACACTCTCTGAGTGCTCTGGTCCATGATTACACCTCCTCGTATGTTCGTTAGACCATGGTTAACCTATCCATTATGGATCTCGAAGCGCTTTTCTTTTAGAAGTTGCAGCGCACGGTCATTATCATTGGATAAAGATCATTATAGGTGCAACTCTCGCGGGCTTGTGGACGCTATACACCACGGAACATAATTTAAAGTGGTATACGTGATTTCTGATTTTTTACTGACTGAGTTGTACAGGAAAGTTACTCTTGGACCGTCATATTTTGTTTATTAGAGGTAGGCCTAGCTATCACGACTTTTAGGTGAGTGTTTCAGAATACTAAAGCAGAAAGTTTCGCAAGCATGACATTTTATGAATTTCGCGACTGATAGACATTGGTATAGAGGTTTGCAAAAGTTTCAAGCATTAAAGTTTATATTTAAAAACTGAATTTCGCACCCTTACGAAGTTTCTTGAATTAAGTTTCCCTTTTCCTAAAATGGTGTATTACAATTGCGCTGTATTTGCCATATTAATCCATCATACTTGTTTACATGGGGAATAGTGATCGAAAATCAAGGTCAAAGTATACTCTATTTGACATTCAAAAACCTATTGCTTAATTAATCAAGGGTGCATGCATACAGGAAGGCCTATACATTTACACATTCTGAATTATTATAACGTCGCGCCGTTTTCCATCGTAATATAACATGACCATGATGACAGCTAGAAAGAACAATGTCGCTTTAAACTGTTCAACCTTTAGACGTGCAAAGTGCCTCCGTAGACTAAAATAAACATTGTAACTACATGTAATGTAAATGCATTTTTCTATTAGCGACGGTTTGATGGTTCTATTTCTCATGTGGTAGAGTCTTCAAACAAACTATGAATGGAGCTCATGACTTTGGGCTTTGGGGATCAGGTTTGCGGCTCCGGGCTCCCGAGGCACTAGGCAGGGTCGATGAAATCATAATTGAATCAAGAATTCAATTTCACTTGGCTTTCCAGATCCGTCATAATCGTAAAAGTTACGCAGATGACGAGAAGCTTTTCCTTCGCATACTTTTTCGATCTAGCTGACTTTTCGAACTTTACTGCCAAGGATATGTCTTAATTCTTGAGCCTCTTGAGTTATACGAGTCCTGTTTATCATTATTCTATTTTTTTATTTATTCATTTATCTATACATGTATTAATGTATTCCTCTCTCTCCTAAACAAGTTATTCTAAAAAGAACATTTATTTATTTTGCATACTTTTTTATACCGAAGAATTTGTATAGGCTACATTACATGTATATCAAGTGCACGTATATAATGATTTTCTCCTGCATGTATTTCGTTCTGTTACCGTTATATGGGTTTATAATATTCATGATGTTAATTTTTGTTTTTTTGTTACCAAACAGGGCCGAATGAAAGATCACCAGTATTGAGGAAAATGGGCTACCCTGTATAAATCTTTTTTTCTCCAATCAATCTCTGAATAACATATTTGAATACATGTACAAATGAATAGCATAGAATATTTCAGAATAAGATATACATAATGAATATCAACCATAAATAACAGAAATAACTATATACAATGAAGCAATCTTGCTGTTTAATGTACCTGATTTCTCAAACTTATTTCGTTTCTTGGGTTTCGCTCCCATGCAGGGACGTTGTTTATAATTACAGTCGAGTAACTTCAGAAGTGCCTCTCCTAACGTTACTCTAAGCAGGGAGGTTCGAAGGTTTTGAAGTGCTTTACAAAGATTTACTTTAATCTAGATTAGCGTACCTAATTCTTAAGCAATAAGTGAATAGGGTTTAAAGATAAGGTTGCCTTCTGGGGAAGGCTACAAATAATTTGTGAGCGTTTTCATTTTGTGTTTGTGTGTGGAAAAGTTTCTTAGAAACACTAGGGACTTTTAGATTCTGCACGACGAGAACGTGGACTGCCCTTTTAAGGCAATGTGACGTCACCGCCAGTGCCTTAAAAGGACGTCACATTGCCTTAAAAGGGCAGTCCACGTTCTCGTCGAGCAGAATCTAAAAGTATGTCTCCTCCTGATGACGATGGCGTTCCAAATGCCCTCATATTCGAAATATGACAAGTAACAGCTAAATGTTTTGGACCATGTTTTTTAATGCCCCATGTTTGTGTAGTCCCAGATACACATTTCTTTGTACAGTGCAATGATGCATGTGACTTTTAGCAAAACTTGGCCAATTTCTTATCATTTTGATGATTTCAAAACATCACAGTATTCACCAATACTTCTTATACCCTACATTATCAACGATTTTCAATCGCTTCACATTTCACAATGCAATCGCATGACCAGAAAAAAAAATCAACTTTACCTTTAAAGGTACAGACCAGTTCTGCTCATGCGATTGCACTGTGAAAGAAACGTTGTGGAATCGATCAGAAAAGGTTAATCATCTAGCATATGAGTATTGGTGTGTACTGCAAGGTTCTGGAATCATCAAAATGATTTTTAAAAAATTGGCCCAGTCTTGGTAAAGTTACAAGCACTGTACACAGAGAGATATATATGGGACTACCCTATATCTATCCAGTCCGGATAGATATAATATTTTACCAAATATATCAATTAGTAGGCGGTTTCCTAGCAAAATTTGTATCATCACATATTTAGTCAAAACATATTCTTTCACATAATTGGTAATAAGAGCTTCCATTTCATTTTTTGAGAGGGGAGCGTTTCCAAAATTGGTCTTTACCTTTAAAGTGCTATGCAATAAATAAATAATGATAATAATAATAGGCCTAAAAGATCCTACAAACCTCTTACATACTGCATTACCTTCTTCTTGGGTCTATGTTTGAACTGATAGTCTCAAACCTTTCCTAACTAAAAGCCACATAGTAGTCAGTGTCCATGTGTATATTGCATCATAATTCGCGGACACTATATTCGTTGAATTACCAATATTAATGTGTATCAGAAAATTCTCCAACTTGTCTATACCTCGAGGGTGAGGAAAATTCGGTATATATTCTGATGAGAATTCCATATAGGTAGGCTAGGACACAATGCATTACACAAGACATGTCTGTCACAAAAGTTAATTCCACTTTTGGTAACTGACGACATAAATGTTTTGGGGTAAACACCCGAATGGTTCCAAATCCTCCATGAAAACCCGCTATGCGTCTTTTAGGGTGCGTTTACGCTTAAATTTTGAAGGCAGAATGAGCGATTTGTAACGCTCATCGTAAACGCTCATCGTAATCGCAGTTCCACGGTGTACTGTTTATGCTCACTTCTCTGGCTCCTCCAGGCAATTCTCCCTGGGTGGCCTTAATTGGCCTTGCAGCTGGATTCGCAACCTTGAAATGCGCATGCTATGTAGACCATGGTCCATGCGTAGACCCACTAGAGGTCAGTGCGTTGACCCCATTTAAACGCGTTTACAAATTGTAAACGCATCTTTTTTAGAGTTTACGATCGGCGATCTTGATCACCGTTTTTCGGTGATTCTACAAAAGTGAGAAAGGACGCAACCGTGTTTTAAACTTAACTCGTAACAGATGCCTGATTCTGGCAAGAAAAAGTTAAGCATAAACACAACTTTAACTGTGCAAACCTGCCTCTTTAGAAACAGCTGATTAGGTTTGGAAGCACTTGAAGGGAAGCCCAAATCCTGTATTGAAGGAGGCAGATTATCTTGAAGAAGAAGAGGAAGAGTCCTCTCCATTCTTCACTCTCACCGAGGGATCTATCTCATTAGTATTGTTCTTTAGAAAGAGTCTCTTCAGGTTAAATCTCAGGTATATGGACATTCCTCTTTACCAATGGTCGTTTAAATTTAGAAGTGCCTTAAGAAAGCCCCAGGCCTCTTCAGACTTTTTTTTTTTTAGCGAAATATAATTTGTTGAAGTGTTTGAGAATTCCTCACTTTTTAAAGTTCACTCGCTACGTACCTACAGCTCAGCTGGGCAACTGTCTCCATAAGTATAATGTATGTTTTGAAGTGCTTTAGCAAAAGGCTTCTTCATTTTAACTCTCAGCTGGGGACCTACATGATACATATTTAGCATCGACACTTGCAATACTCGATCAGGTTTTTGAGGTGCTCTCTTTAAACTTAACTCCAAGCAAGTGACTTTATTGAATACCTGATTAAATCATTCGTTATGAAATAATTAAGTCATTTCAGAAAATACTTTCGAATTCAAATACATTTTATTCACATCTCTTAAAAAATACACGAATATAAGAAACGAAAAGTAACGACAACAAAGCAGGGAGAAGAAACACAAACACAAACATTTGTTAAGGCCATTAAAAAAAATATACATGTTTAGCGTCCCCGCCCGCTTCCTTTTTGGGGGCCGCCTCCTATTTTTTTTTATTTGTTATTTTTGAATTTTTTTGAATTTTTTTTCCGAATTTTTTTTTTGAATTTTTTTTTTTGAAAGAAAAAAAACATGAAAAACACTGCTAAAATGGCTCTATTTCTGATTTTTAAAAAAAATAAAATTGTCGGCGGCCATCTTGAAAAAAAAATAGCCCCGACTGTCAGGGAAAATGTACCGAGCGGCCATTTTGAGCGGCCATTTTGAAATAAAAAATAAAAAATAAAAAGGGCCCCCTCCTTCCTATTTTTCGAAAAAACAGGACGCTAAACATGTTTTTTTTTTATATTTGGCCTAATCTTTTACTTCTATATAGATGGGAGAAGTAGAAGGGAGATGAGAGGAAGGGGGGGGGGGGTCACAAATAAAACCCGGTACCCGCAGGTCTGAACGTAATCCTCTATTGACGACAAGTCCTAAATCCATTCGCAGACGAAGAAAAGCACCGTTTACCCCCATCAATTTACAGCGATTTAACAGAGCAAATAGGCTTGAATAGGCCTACTTTACTAATCGACAACAGACATCTAGTTTTTTTTTCAATTTAATAGGAGACCAAACATTGACCCTTTGTGTACTCATCCCAACTTTAACTATTATGTAATACTTAGTATAGGCCTACTGCACAGGTGTAGTGTATGGGCGATTTCGAATTTTAGTGATAGGATAGCTATTATATTTTGGATGGTTTTTTCTTCTCCAGGTACACGTAATTCAAACATTTGTGAGTTAATTTTTCTGATTATTATTCAAGGAGTAGGAGCTCTTACTCTCTATCATGAAAGAACCGAACGTTCAAAATTCACTTGTACAAAAAACAAACACATCATTCTGTTTGATAGTATTAAATAAGATGATGGTTAGAGAAAATAATGAGGAAGACGGAGAAAGGAGAAGTTAACAGAAATACAAGAGAAACCGAAAAATAACGAAATGTTCCCAGAAAAGTATCGGCTAAATCGAGCTCAAGCACAGAAAATTCAAAGCAAAATACCAGAAACGTGATCAAATATAAATCTGAAAATCCGTGTCAAAATGTAAAGTGGAGCAACAAAGACCCGATAGACCTTTGACAAATATAAAGGCGTCTTCGAGTGTTTACTCTTATGACTTATGAGAACTTGAGCTTGAAGTAGGCTGTGGAAGAACTATGCCAAGTCAATATGGCTCACAGCCCCTTATAGCATAGACATGCAGGCATGCGGACCTATCAGAATTTCTAGGACAACGTTTGTATTCACTCGATTGATGTTATACTGGCATGATTTGCAAGAACTATATATCCCAGGCATTCGGACTTTCGGAGTAGATGCTTTTGAAACGTAAACCCAGGAACTGTTTGTGAAACCACTACTGGCATTAGCCAGAAGCCTGAGGGAGGTGCTAGGTGGGAGAGGTAGGTATGAGAGGCCATGTGGTGTAAACTCATCGTTCGTTGTTATTCTTTGACGGGTTCAAGTCATTTCTACATCACAAGCGTGACAAGGCTGAATAGACATCCATTGATAGAAGAGCAATTTTGTATGGTTTTGACCATCAAAGAGATGTGCATATATTTCCACCTGAAACGAATAAAGTGACAAATTGATTGATTCGTTGAAATGTATTACAATCAACCGTTCTTTTATAACGCACATCGCATTATGATATAACGTCCCTATGCGCTTAATTCTAAAGAAGTTTGGATTATTATTACCCTGACTTCAGCTCTGCCAAGCAGCGCACACCTTATGTAAAGGAATACATCCAGCCAGTTACCGATTTAACACATGGGTGGAGAGTGGCAAATGTATTCCTTCTTCGTTAGCAGTCTTATACCCAATCGCTTTCGTAACGATTTACCATATAACCATTCGGGGACAGTAGTGCGCCCTACAATATTTTTGTTGTTGTTGTTGGATGTGACAGACATGAGATAACGTAAGAGGGGGGAAGTAGTTATATTCAAGGGAAATGCTGAAAGGGACAGAATGAGGCTAAATTAACATCGTTTTAATTATGGTATTGAAAAGGTTACAGAGTATGCCTTGGAGCTGAAAGCTGTCTATTTTAATGATCAGGTAATTCTCCTCGGTTGCTAGATCCTTACGCGGCATCCTTGTCATGTGACAAGGGCATCCATAGCCTGTACTCCCCACTGGCATAGCCCCGCCTTGTTGAACAGGGGGCGGGGGGCACAGCCAGGAAGAGGTGACATACAAAATCAAGAAATGCCCCTCTTGCTCCCCCGGCTCTGCCTACCAATTTATTATCATCAGTGAAACTCATTTGGATGCTTTTCCGCCATTAGTTGGTTTCATATTTGATGCCCCGAGTAATATCGATATCTATTCACGACCCTATTGACTCTTCAATTATCATGAAATGCATAGACTTTAACGTTTACGAAGCATACCACAAGATCGCGTTGGGCCACAATAGGGCCTATATTTTGTATTAAAACATGCTTTTCTTTATTTTTCATATTGTACATAATATATATATCAAATCGAAGTCACAAGTAGCCGAAGTTTGGTCTGCGTGACACCTCACTTCTATCTAACGAAACTTTCTTTGTTAACACTGACTTATTCCCTAGCTTAATCGAAGCTTCGGGATTACATTTAAGTAGGGCTATTATATACGAATCTAGAAGTGACTGTTTAGTTGAGACCTACAATGACCCGTCACACCCAAATTGAAACGTTTCCACACATGAATGACAAAGGAACTATTTTAAGTATTTCGTCCTTCAAAATCTTTTCATGAAGATTTCTAAATACCTCCAATTATCCTTCGTTTAAAAGTACATTAAATTGTGTTTCACAAAATGCAACCCCCAGATCAGTTTGTCACCTTAATGGCTTGATCTCTGCAAGCCAATTTATCAGGTGGGCTGTATCTAATACAGACCACCTTATATTTTTGTTAAAATTGCCTTTATTTATTTATTTATTATTTATTATTTATTTATTTTTCTTAATTCTTGCCACTTTTTTGTTAGCAAGATAACTTTGAAATGGTTCAATCAAATGCTTTGATATTTGACACACATATGTATAGGCATATGGACAAGACACGGTAAGGTTTTCAACCTTGACCTTGACTGATGACGTCATATAGGCGCCATTTTGTGAAATTTTCTGAAAATCATCTCATGATCATATCTTCATAACCAAAAGGTATTTTTCATTCATATTTATCATGATTAAGGTTAATATCAGTCCGGTTAATTTCAGGTCACAAAACGCGCGCGTGCGCGTACGTCCGCGCGTCAATGCGCGCGCAAACATTTTAAATGCTCAAAATCGTCTCAAATTTATTTTGCATACGTTTCAGGTCATTTTAAGCATTTTATAAAAAATCGCGCGTACGAGCATGCGCGCGCGTTTTCGCGCGTAACACCATTAAAAAACATAGAATCGCCATTTTTTTTTCTTTCATGATATTTCTCATATTTTTTCAAGGAATTTGATTCCATGTTTATCTCTTTATGACCATTATTAACAAGATGAGCGTAAATTCAAGATAAATGTCAGTGCGCGCGAGGTCTTTTAATACATAGCATACATGGGCAAAAAAATGCCTATACATAATCCATTATAGCTCTTTGGGATGCACCTGGACCCCAATTCTGTTTTAATATTTGAAAAGAGTATATGTCAGAAATATGATTTCATGTCTAATTTGGCCATGAAGTGTATCGTGACATCATCTTAATAGCCTTGGAACTCAAAATACGAATTTGCATATTATGACGTCAGCATATTTATGTAAAATTGATTTTATCTCTGTAAATATTGATCAATTTTCTTCAAAATTTCGATATGTTGTAGCTAAGACAATTCTCTACAAGCGCAGTAATAACCATTTTTCATTTTGATGACGTCATCATAGTGAAAATTTTGATTAATGGCCTCATGTCAAAAACTTCATAATTTGCGTGTTATGCCTATAGAAGGTGAATTTAGTTCACGTTATGAATTTACATGATATTGTCTTTTAAGAATTTGTAAGCAGTATGTCGCTTATTTTTGCTCTATTTTGTCTCAAATGTTAGTTGACCAGCCCACCTATACTTGTTCCAAACAAGTATTATATGTCTAGTTATTTATTTATTTTTCTTAATTCTTGCCACTTTTTTGTTAGCAAGATAACTTTGAAATGGTTCAATCAAATGCTTTGATATTTGACACACATATGTATAGGCATATGGACAAGACACGGTAAGGTTTTCAACCTTGACCTTGACTGATGACGTCATCTAGGCGCCATTTTGTGAAATTTTCTGAAAATCAACTCATGATCATATCTTCATAACCAAAAGGTATTTCTCATTCATATTTATCATGATTAAGGTTAATATCAGTCCGGTTAATTTCAGGTCAAAAACGCGCACGTGCGCGTACGTCCGCGCGTCAATGCGCGCGCAAAAATTTTAAATGCTCAAAATCGTCTCAAATTTATTTTGCATACGTTTCAGGTCATTTTAAGCATTTTATAAAAAATCGCGCGTACGAGCATGCGCGCGCGTTTTCGCGCGTAACACCATTAAAAAACATAGAATCGCCATTTTTTTTTCTTTCATGATATTTCTCATATTTTTTCAAGGAATTTGATTCCATGTTTATCTCTTTATGACCATTATTAACAAGATGAGCGTAAATTCAAGATAAATGTCAGTGCGCGCAAGGTCTTTTAATACATAGCATATATGGGCAAAAACATGCCTATACAAAATCCGTTATAGCTCTTTGGAATGCACCGGGATCCTCAATTTTTTTTCATATTAAGATAGAGTATGAGTCGGAAATATGATTCCATGTCTCATTTGGCCATTAAGTGTATCGTGACATCATCACAATGGCCTTGGAACTCAAAATACGAATTTGCATATTATGACGTCAGCATATTTATGTAAAATTTATTGTATCTCTGTAAATATTGATCAATTTTCTTTAAAATTTCGATATGTTGTAGCTAAGACAATTTTCTACAAGCGCAGTAATAACCTCTTTTCATTTTGATGACGTCATCATAGTGAAAATTTTGATTAAAGGCCTCATGTAAAAAACTTCATAATTTGCGTGTTATGCCTATAGAAGTTGAATTTAGTTCACGTTATGAATCTACATGATATTGTTTTTTAAGAATTTGTAAGCAGTATGTCGCTTATTTTTGCTCTATTTTGTCTCAAATTTTAGTTGACCAGCCCACCTATACTTGTTCCAAACAAGTATTATATGTCTAGTTATTTATTTATTTTTCTTATTTTGACCCACTTTTTTGTTAGCAAGATAACTTTGAAATGGTTCAATCAAATGCTTTGATATTTGGCACACATATGTAAAGGCATATGGACAAGACACGGTTAGGTTTTCAATCTTGACCTTGACTGATGACGTCATCTAGGCGCCATTTTGTGAAATTTTCTGAAAATCATCTCATGATCATATCTTCATAACCAAAAGGTATTTCTCATTCATATTTATCATGATCAAGGTCAATATCAGTCCGGTTAATTTCAGGTCAAAAAACGCGCGCGTGCGCGTACGTCCGCGCGTCAATGCGCGCGCAAAATTTTTAAATGCTCAAAATCGTCTCAAATTTATTTTGCATACGTTTCAGGTCATTTTAAGCATTTTATAAAAAATCGCGCGTACGAGCATGCGCGCGCGTTTTCGCGCGTAACACCATTAAAAAACATAGAATCGCCATTTTTTTTTCTTTCATGATATTTCTCATATTTTTTCAAGGAATTTGATTCCATGTTTATCTCTTTATGACCATTATTAACAAGATGAGCGTAAATTCAAGATAAATGTCAGTGCGCGCGAGGTCTTTTAATACATAGCATATATGGGCAAAAACATGCCTATACAAAATCCGTTATAGCTCTTTGGAATGCACCGGGATCCTCAATTTTTTTTCATATTAAGATAGAGTATGAGTCGGAAATATGATTCCATGTCTCATTTGGCCATTAAGTGTATCGTGACATCATCACAATGGCCTTGGAACTCAAAATACGAATTTGCATATTATGACGTCAGCATATTTATGTAAAATTGATTGTATCTCTGTAAATATTGATCAATTTTCTTCAAAATTTCGATATGTTGTAGCTAAGACAATTCTCTACAAGCGCAGTAATAACCATTTTTCATTTTGATGACGTCATCATAGTGAAAATTTTGATTAAAGGCCTCATGTCAAAAACTTCATAATTTGCGTGTTATGCCTATAGAAGGTGAATTTAGTTCACGTTATGAATCTACATGATATTGTCTTTTAAGAATTTGTAAGCAGTATGTCGCTTATTTTTGCTCTATTTTGTCTCAAATGTTAGTTGACCAGCCCACCTATACTTGTTCCAAACAAGTATTATATGTCTAGTTTCCATTCTATTTTTCAAAATGTAACCCCCCAGATAATTATGTTGCCATTATGGAATGATCTCCCCGACAAAGTTAAATGTTATCATGTTTTCTCAATTCAAACCCAGCAATTTTGAGATGAGTCGTTGAAGATCAGGGATGTAGATCAGTGTACTCATGTAGATGGAATTGAAGCGAACATACACATCTCAACTTACTGAAGCGCAAAGAGACATACACGACCCTACGTGTTATCAGTGTCTGTGATATGGTGTAATATGGAAGCCCTACAAAAATTGCGCTTCAAAATGATAAAAAAGTGCCTCAAAAAAGTAAAAATCTTTGAGTGACCGGTTTTACCATACTCGTTTTCCCCAATAGACTTTATGTGTAATTCCAATAATAAATATCTTGATAATCAGACAGGCGATCGGCTTGTAAACGTCATGGGGTTCCTGACTGACCTAAAGGTTTATAATTATCATTGCAGCATGAGCTAAATCCAGAATTTTGTTTCAGAATCTGAGACAAAGTTACCGGATCCCTTTAAGACATCATTACAAAGAGATGGATTTTGCTGAACGACTGAATGAGTTGTCTGCATGTATTATCTTCATTGCAAAAGGAGACAATTTGGAATGATTAAATAGTGATGAGATATGCTAAACGACTGGAGACATTCGTTAATACGATAATAGCACGGAGATGCATACATGTTTTTATCAGCAGTGCAAATGAAGACAATTTGAAACGTTTTTTCGACTGCCTTTTTCATAAGAAAGACATGCATGTAGGGGTAATGAAAAGCGGTACATTTTTGTAGAGGTACCGGATAAATTAAAATTAAAGGGAGCCGGCACAGTTCTAAAAATCTCTGACACGCAAAAAACGGTTGTTTTCTCCCCCCCCCCCTTTTTTCTCTTCTCTTTGAGGGGGAGGGGGGCGTGTTTGGCAAATTAGAGGATAATGTGGATGAAAAGGAACATTAGAAGGGGGAGAGAGAAGGAAGGTGAGAATAGGGAGGGGAGTGTGGTGCACGCGTCACGATTATTCGTTGTTAAAAGACTAAGGAGGTAGGACTGGAAGGAGATCCCAATGAACCTCTGTCTGTAGGAACGCAATCGGACCCTCTAAAATCCGAGCCTCCCCTCTCCGCTGTATTCTTGAATTTTTCGGTAGCATTCTGGTCCACCCCTCGAGGGTTTTGTTAACGACCTTGTAATATGAATCTACGACCTCTAAAGCGATATATGATACGTTACAGAGTTCATAACGAGCAGTCAAATTATGGGTGAGTGAAAGGTTTATGGACTGTCGATGTCATGGCTATTCGACAGTATGGGATTTATCGGAGGGGTGGGGGCGCACAATCGGCACATCGCCCTTTTAAACCAAATCTGGCATCCCTTATGAACACAAGATTTGTTTTCCTTCTTCTTCTTCTTCTGTGTAGGTCCTCTATTCCACCTCTCTCTCTCTCTTGCCTGTCACTTGTCCGTTATTTGACATAATTGTGACACCTCCCCTTTACGAAATGGGGATACGCCCCTGCTACTCTTGATCTGACGGGGAATAGGGGAGGACGAGAAGGGTGGTAGGTTTGGATAAAAGCCTTTACATGATACATGTACGTTCAGGTCATGGTCGCGGTATGGAAAACAAGAGAATGAAGAGGGTGGGGGGGGGGGTGGGGATTTTGGTCTCGATGCACGCATAAAGCATGGACCTATATATACTAAAGGTTGGGCTGATATTTACTGGGGGTGGAGAGAGAGAGAGAGAGAGAGAGAGAGAGAGAGAACACAAAGAAAGAGTATTTATAGGTATTTGTTGAGTCATAATTTAAGGGGTATGATAAATTTATCTTGAACTCCTAATGGTTTGAAAAGAATTAAAAACTATCCTAATTCCAATACATGTACCTTTATCCATTCTATAGTATTATTCCGACCATTTCTCTTTCTTCAGAAGAGCCTACATATTGTCCTGAACTATTTTTCACATTTCAGAATTTCAGGAGCTGCCCTAAGCTTTCGACCCGTGACCCTCTGTAATCCTCTTTGATATTCCATAGCGATTATTGAGATATAACATGCACCGAGTGTGCTGTCACCATGGTAATTGAGCCCAAAGTCAAAGATGGAGCCGGGAGAATAGGAGGACCCAACATGCCGGTTCTAACGCTACCCCCCCCCCCCCGCCCCCCATAATAGAACACGAACAGAAAGAAAGTTCGTTGAGTATACACATACATTCAACACAGAAGACATATCGTTTAGAGGAGGTATGATATATCATCGGCTCAATGGTAGAGTAATGGATGTTCTATTTTTTTCATCACTATTTCATGAAATTATTTCATGTGATCTATTTGTTAATTTGTTGGCGAAAATTGCCTCAAATTGCTATGTTTCTGCGATAGGAGATAAACTAATCACTTTTTTATTTCATGAATCATTTAACTCGCCTCCAGGTCTCAGTAATAATTATCTCTGCAACCTTGCTCACATTACATAAATTGGTAATACAAATAGTTTTGTTTTGACCAATCATCAACGGAAGACAAGAGAACCTTGTACTTATTACGTAATAAAGACGAGCTACTATGAACGTGACAGATACGACACGTTTGGTATAGTATTTCCTCAAAAAGTGTCAGAACAAAATACAACCCCCTAGCTGATAACTAATAACATATGATTCACCATCGTATCAGAATTACTGTACCTTATGATAATCAATTTTTATTGTAAATTTAGTAAGAATCGGGTTGAGAGCCAGAAGGGCATTCAGCTATTAGGCCAACGTCCTTCTTGCTCTCCCTTAACTTTACATTCTCAGCAAGACCATGAAGATGTTATGCATAACATATACAGAAACAGCAAGAATTGGCAGGCCCCTCAAACTTCGATAACACCCCTCCCCCCTCCTCCCGAAAGAAATTTATGTCAGATTTTAGTGAATTTACTTGATATATTACTTGATATGTTGCGTCAAGTAACGTCTGGCTGGAATGCTCCCCAAGGAGTGGAGAATGTGCACACAATGTGTACGGGCAAGTATTGAATCCAATGACCGGGGTAATAATATATATGTAAAGCGCTTAGAGACATTGTAGATATATTAAGCGCTATATTAAAGCGGAATATTTTTATTATATAGGCCTATAACAAGAAACTTTTACTTTTCAACCGGTGAAAGTTTAAAAGTGTAAACAGTTTACTTCTTGAGTTGGTTTGTTAGTGGGAACATTATGTTGGTCGCTCCCACTCATTTTGCTTTTCTGTCTGATAGTTCCACCGCGGACCCTACCACGGTTCCACAAGGTGTTATACCAGAGAACTTTATCTTTTGTTATGCTTGGCTCCGGTGTGGACTTTAGTGTTAACTGAATGAACACCAACCTTGATCTGTCTAGAGACATGCCACTTTATTATGTTAATAGCACCTTACACTGCACCGGTAGGGGAGAAATTAGTTATGTTCCTTTACTTAAAGTTATACCAACGGCCTGCATCCGACGTCGCACAGACAGGTAATGAACATTTCCCTCCCATTTAGTGGCACTTTCTTGTGAATCCATTAGCGCTGGGGACATTGTCAGGCAGGTCATGTGACCATTATTTTCCTATGTTTTGTCTACATTGCAGGTAAACAGAGCCACGGATCGAGAGCAATACAGGTGAGAGGGAGAGGAAGGTCGACTGAGAGGAAAATGGAAATACAAATATCAGCTCTGCGAACAGTTTACTATTCCAGTGTTTGCATTAGAGGTTGAAGGAGGAAGAGGATAGGCAATCGCGATTGTTTATTGTTAGAGAAGGTAATGTTTGGTTTGGCACTGGGAAATCCACGAGCGTGGTCGAAGAAAGACGCGCTGCGTTGACAGACAACGGCCTTATAGGGCAGGCGGCAAAACCAACAAGCACACCGCTGCAGCCGCTGAAAGCCGATCAATTATTAGTGGTGTGGTATAGAGCCAGGCAAAGTCACGGAAGTTCGAGAAGCTAACTGTTGTCTACTGTAGTGAAGTTTCAACGAATGGGGACATTCATTTTGATTGAGTGACTATAATAAGACCGAACCATATAAGTTTAAGGTCCAGGGAAATAAGAACAAATTACCCCTAGCGGTTGTCAAGGACTTCGGTCTTGGAGAGCATCCCCACGCGTGCACTTTCACACTGGACTGCAATCGAATCGCACACCAGTACAGAGGAAAACATCTTGGTTCTAGTAACATCAACATCTACACATTATTTCTCGCAGTTTAGTTTAGGAGCCCAGATCAGAGCCAGAGGCCTATATTATTTTGTGACTGTGAAAAATACTTTTTGAGTACGGAGAATGGAAATGGATAACGAGTGTTAGCTGAGATGTGCTGCATAGTTCTATGAGGGACCCGTGACTTTTCATAGCTCTCTAGATCTATGCTCTAGTTCTACCACTAGATACCAAATCGCACACACGCTCCTATTGGTGAAGTCGGAGCAGCAAGTTGAGTGAGATTAAAAAGTGAGCTATTCGAATCATCAATTGGAACGCGATAACAAGAATTTTATGATTTCTCGTGTCTTCGTTCATCTAACTTCAGTCTTCCGTTGACTATCATTAGTACGTGACTTCCTCTGAAACTAAGTTAACTGTCCGATTTAAGTCGGTCCTTCGGATTTAATAAGCTCATTAATTTCGTCTGAGCAACGAAGCCAAAAAAGTACAACTGTTCAGATGTTCGTCTCTCATTGTCTTCGTTTAAAACTTTAAAGAGGAGATGATTTGCCCTATTAGCTAAATGCAACACTACATGATACAAACGGTTCGTCTGGGGCAGACGTTTTGATTCAATTTATGTGAGTCAGTAGAAATATACATGTGGCTCTGGCTCTAAAGCAAAACATTAAACAAAATCTTCAACTTTAGTGTTCTAAAGTTCTGAAGAAATTGCTCTGATTCTGAGCAAAATATTTAATTACGATGACTTGGAGCGTTGGACATTGGCGTATGCACAAGGTGCGTTTTGCATTCAAGACCGGGTTCATCGTAACGCTTTGTTTCTGCCTCGTCCAGCTCGTTTGGTTACCACGACCACCGTACCAACGTCAAGATGATGTCGCCATCCAGGGGGCATTGAAAAGGAAAGCCGACGTCATTGACTACTCTTCTATTCAGGCTCTGGAATCGGGCCCTGTCGCGAAGTCGACCGGACAAAATGGCGCCCAAAGAAAACTGTCGTCGGAAAGTGAGGCCGATCAGTTCCCGCCAAATTTTGGACAGCAGAGGCCTGGGAAATTTAATAATGGAATAAATCAGGATGTTGGGTCTGCGCGATTTGATAGGAAGTTGGAGAACTCGCGTGCTATTTTTGATATTCCAGCTGTACTCACCAATGATCAAGAAACAGAAATGGAAAGGAATTATCATAGGCGATCGCCAGGAGATAAACTGAAAGTAGAATTCGAAAGGTTTCAAAATCATAAAAGAAAGACAAGACTGCAGCAACAACAAGGTACGTGGTATTTCATTAAACTTGCTTTCTTCTTTTGTTTGCTCAATATTCTACTTGTACCTTGTGTGCAGCGAAAGTCACGTAACTTTGAAATCCCAGTCTTTTGTGTTTATATATTTGATTTGTTTAGCTTTTGATGGTTTTGGGGGGAAACCCTCAATGAAGCCTAAGCTTCATGAAAGGAAAGGGTGGGGGGGGGGGGGGGGGAGCAACATGAAAGAAATTGGAGAAGTTTCATTTAGAATGATGTAGTCACTTTAGAAACACAGTTACAAATGAACTTAAATGGCAATCACACCCTGATATTAAAGGGCAAGTCCACTCCAAAAATAACTTACTTTAATTTGAAGCAGAAAAATCAGACAAACTAATCAAATAAGTTTGTGCAAAATCGGATAACTGAGAGGAAATGCTATGAATTCTTAATGACATGAAAAACTTTGAAATCACAAGAAAAATTGGCAACTCACTCATGAGTCTGTGACGTTATCGCTTCACTATCCACTAATTGTTTTCTTTATATTGATAATACAAATTTTCCATTCCTCCCCCCCCCTAAGAATCTAATTTCTTCACACCAGCATCCAAGTTATATTGATAGCAATATGTTTTTGTGTGGGTGCACAAATATAGAGTTTTTTTCAGTTAAATCATGAAAAATGTGAAATTTGATAACTATTAATAAAAATCAATAATTATGAATATATATCCAGGAAATAGTATCAATTCTTCAAAGTTCATAAAAGATTTTGTGAAATGTCATGCACGCGATATCATACAAATCATTTAACCTGGGCAGATGCATGGGGAAATCAGTTTTGGGGGATAAACGGGGAAATTAATGGGATTAAAATATATAAAGCAATTGCTGAATAGTGAGGACATGACGTCACAAAGTGATAACCAAATTGGCAATTTGTGTAGGGATTTCCATTGTTCCATACTTGTTCATACTTTTTCAAAAATTCATAACTTCCATATTCCGATTTCACTCAAATTTGTTTTGCTCTGCTTCTCTTGTTTTTCTGCATCTATTAAATGCAAATTATTTTGGAGTGGTCTTTAAGTTGGTTTTGATTGAAGTTTTGTAAGCTATTTAATACCGAAGAATGTAGGTCGTATTCCTGTGTTATCATTTCACTGTGGAGGCGTATACTGCACTGTATGTTTCTTTTGTGAAGGACTTGTTGTAATGCCACCATTCACAACATTTCGTACTTCAGACAACAGTAAATCATCGTATGGTTATACGCTCGCGAACAAAAACCCTTGAAACGAAAATATAAAAATTTGTAGGGAGATTCTTTAGAGAGATTTATTGCTGGAGCCTTGATAAAATTATGTGACTTTGTTATATATTCATATATATCAATTCACAACATTTCGTATTTCAGATAGCAGTAAATCGTTGTATGGTTATACTCTCGCGAACCAAAACCCTTGAACGAAAAAAGAATATTTTGTAGTGAGATTCCTTAGAGAAATTTATTGCAGGAGCCTTGATAAAATTATGTGAATTTGTTATATAAATTCATTGCATGAATAGATGTGTAGATTTTACCCAGCGCTATCAACAAAGCGTTTTATAATTTTCCATGGGGATTTCTTCAAATTCAGGAGAAAAAAATACTTGACAAGTATCAAAATGCAACGATTTTATTTGACAATTTAGGTGAAGTGGAAAATATCCATGTATTCTCCTTGTGTAGGCGTATAACTGGCTGCACATTTTTAGACAAGGATTTTCCTCACGGTTTTGTTCACCCAGGTCAAGAAGTTGAAAAGAAGTTGAAAAAGATTTTTGTGGTATTTCTTAATTAACAATCAATTGTAGGATAAACTTGAAGGAACAAGGTATTGTATGTACTATGTAGGTCTATGGAAATTTGTTTTTAATTCTTGAACGAGTTATAGAGAAGGGGAAAACATCTTGAAACACAATACGCCCTGTATTGTTCCTTTCATTTTAAACTTTTTAGCGACGAGAAGGCTTTAATGTTTAATTTAAAGAGTGCGAAGTTTCTTATCTAAGGCTGGAACGTCCAGCAAAATCGAATTAGGAGTGGAAAGGTTAATCTGATAAGCTATAATGGAGCGTAACGAGATGAAAATTGGAACCATACTGACTCTCTTGATTCAATCAATGGTGCAAGTATTCGTGTGGGTGTAGCCGAATTCACACCTTCACTCGCCTATAAACTCTATATGGGGAAACACTTCACACCCGCAAATGTAGCCTGGGTTGTTCGGATGTGTGGGTGGAATGGATTTGGACAGTCGGGGGGGGGCATCCCCCCCCCCCCCCAGTGGCGTATCCATCAAAGGATGAAGCTGGCCGATGACCACCCCTCAAACCTTCATGAAAATGACGATGATAATAACCCTTCGTTTTAGAGTAATCACACTGCACTAAGAATCGAGCTAGAGCTAGAATGCCCTCTGCACACGAGGCGTCATTTTGCTGATGTAGGACTGCGTCAAGAACTGGCGCAGCCTTTGACGCATCATGTGAGGGTGATAACTGATATCGTACACGAACTAGATGCAAAAGGTTAAGTGAAGCGTGTTCCTTGGTGAAACTCAATTGACTTTGAATTACTGACGTTCCATAAGTTACTATTTCCCTTAATAGGTTTGATTAGCGCAAACAAAAACGCAATCGAAACGATGGCTTATGCGCGACGGGCATACCAAAGCGTTAATCAAACCAGAGAGGTGAGACATTATGTCTCACCTCCCTGATCAAATCAATCTAGCTATGCAATGTATGCAGACTCATCATTCCAAATATTCAAAGCAGTCGTGTTATTCATAGATTGACCCTGCTCCCTTTACGTCTTCCAATTTATCACCCTCCTAATCCTTATTTAATTTGTCTGGCAACAAGAGTGGACAGGGATGAGTGCTCCTTGAATTTTTTTTTTCTTCAAATCACGACACATATTTTATTCTAGTAAAAGATAAATTAGCCCCTTTTGTATTCCAATGTTTTGAAGTGCGCTGTATATATATTTTTAATTTGATTTCAACAGACGCTTGAAAAGATTCCCAATTGTTTTTATTAAGTAGTTTGCTCGTGGTAGACTCGTTACCTTGCTGCCCAGATACTCAACAAATTATCTGGCTGTTGTGGCGTTTTAAGCACTTAACCGTTTCAATTTCATCCCATCTGTATTTGAACACGATAACTGGCTTTTATAGCAAAATTCTTTCTCTTTAGGAAAAAAGGCCACTATAAATTCATTTTAAGCACTCCGTCTGGGTAAAGACTAAAGAGAGAATCTCCAAAATGTTTCAAAATCATGATTTTTACTCGGTCGGGCATTTATAGTTCATGTGCCAACGCTCTGAAGGGCAATCCCCGCCCCCATGGAGACACACATCACATGCAAACATACAAATATTTTGCACCCCGACCTGAGTGTCGGATACAATTGATTCTGGCAGGTATTTTTCATGACCTAGATCGAGATAACGAAATGAAATAAATCACTTGATCGGTGGGATTCACTTCATAAACATTATTTTGGCAGGCAGTTTTGGAAGAAAAGGGAACAGCCGTACAGGCTCGTTAAAAAAAACTTTGTATTCTATTGGAATTGAAGTCACTTCTCACAATTTCATATGACCAGTGATGATGGTAGTTGGAATCGTTGAGGCTTAATGTATGGGGGAAATAGTTGAATATTGTAAGAAAAACGACTATACATTTCGATCAGTATAACAAAAAAGAAATGTGTAACTCGATGCGAACTACATGTATGAATACATTTGAAATAATACTTGCTTGGGGTGATCCTAAGGCTTACGGATAAAAGTTTACTGGAGGGTAGGTGTTGTCGCTTGCCCGAATATCAACTTCCGAAGTTTTTGATTTTGAGAGCGAGCGAGTATTTTGACAATAATCTTTTTGTATAAGAGTTAACATGAGATGTTTATGATAAACGATAAAGTTACGCATACAATATTTAACAAAAGAGGAGACACCTCTCCCCCGCCCCGCCGCCCTCGGATCAATGATAATCAGTGCTTACACATCGCCACTGCAACATTCCAGACAATAATCCTGATAGATGAGAATAATTATGGCAGTATGGAGACACTAATCATTGTCACTATTTGCAAACTCGAGCTGATGAGGATAGGTTGTCTCGGTCTATCTCATGTCTATTTACATTTCGGGAAGATAATTTTCCTATAGTGTTTTGATGATGCAAGAGTTTACTCAGTCTTCTTGATCAAATTATTTTTAACTGATCTGACTGGGCCGTCTCAAAGATTTATTCCAGGAATACGTACAGATTATTAGATATTATGCAATACAGTTAATCACTGCCGAATCAGGAAGGGGGCGGGGGCTCGGGCTGCAGCGACTCACAAAAAACTTTATTTGCCTTTGCTACACAATTCAAAGTTCCAAACTACAAACGTAAAATATTATCAAACACACCCATTATTAAACCATGTTCAATCACGGAGCCCAAAACGTATGTTCACGATCTGTGTTTCACAAAGATCCTAAGTTGAACTCATCTTTAAGTTGGACTTAACAATTATGGAAAGCCATTAGCATCTTTGAAAATATTTTGGGAACGTTATTTCATAAATGCATAAAATGTTGATTCAAATCATTCATATTTTCTATTATCAATGAGATTTCATGTTCTTGATGTGGAATATATAAAAAGTCTAAATTACTTGCATTTTCGCTTTTGAATATATTATTTTAAGGCTACAAATGGCTGTCCATAATATTTAAGTCCAACTTAGAGATAAGTTCGACTTGGGATCTTTGTGAAACAACCCCTAAACTATTAAACTTCACCTTTCCTCGTCCCTTGCCAATCATCTTTCAAGTCCACAAGGGGTGAAATGTCACTTGTTTGTTTTATATAAAAACACGTACGGCTACTGACAGGCAATTACGAAAGTCATCACTCGTCGCAATCCGGTCGTGACCTCCCGATGGAACAGTTCAAAACTGATCGAATCTCCCCCACTATTCTAATGCTATGTATTTCGTTTAATTCTAAAATTAATGGGCTGTAATTTCTTTTGTAAAATTGAACGTTGAAGTTGATGTTTAATACCGTTTTAATTCATGGGTTCATATTGCGGAAGTAGGCTTTCAAATATTGCTTATTGGGGATAAATCCTAATTTCCTTAGATTTCGGATTTATGGAACATTGGCGTATCCAGAAATTGACCGGCAGTGCATACCGTTCAAGTTGTATTGCTGTTTTATGGGCATTCAAACATTGGAGGGGTCGGTCGGCTCGCCAATTTAGGTCTTCCCCTCCCTCATTCTTTTTCTCCCCCTATACCCTACTCCCTCTCCGGGCCCTCCCCTCTCTTTCTCCATCCCCTCTCTCTCTCTCGGTCTCCCTTCTCCCTCCCTCCCTCTCTTTCCCTCTCTTTCTCTCTCCACCCCCACTCTCCCTTTGCCTCATTCCCCTTCCTCTCCCTCACTGCCCTTTCCGCCATATCTCTCAGCCTCTCATTCTCATCCCTCCCATCTCTCCCCTAAACCCCCCTCTCTCTCTCCCCCTCCCCTCCTTCGACGAATAATATTTGTTTCTCCCTGTCACTTTCATTTGACTACACACAATATCTTGAGACGTTACTGAAGTATACAACCCTCTAGAGTGGTACTCGTGCGATACAATGACAGATCTTGTTAGCGTTGAAAGTGAGGAAAATAAAAATTGCTTTGAAATATAATCGGGTAGAAGATCTTGTACCCCACATGGGAGTGTATCGATATGAGGCAGGATGCCCCTTTTTCAGGGGGTCTTTTGTTTCAATGACACCAGAGGTCAATAATGATTTTATCAAACTACACACACCCTCATTTTGGTTCAATGTAAAGGTAACGATGCTTGGTTTTTATTATAATATAACACGTGATGACCATGATGGCATTTGAACCTACCTCCAAACGTCGTGCAGGAACCATTGTACAATATACTGACTATTTTCTTTCCTCATAATAGATTCAATTTCTAGACCTTTAACAGTGACTAGCTCACAATTTTCCACAATCTGTAATAGTACAGTTGATAAAACAATATTAATTATTTTCTTTGACCCATCATCAAATTTGGATATTTATTTGGACATTTAAAGGGTTTCAGTAGAAGCAGAAAAATGAGAGAAACAGGTCACTGAAAGTTTGAGCAAAAACCCATTAAAGGCAATGTTGATGAGGCGTAGCATAGACCAACTAAACTCCAACACTTCTACGATTGTATTGGACAAATTGAGACACATTGACACACGGACAAAGTGAAAAGGAGGCGAAATAATGTTTATACCTCGTTAAAATGGACGAAGTGCTATTAGACTAATTGATATTAGACCAAATGGGGTGAGACGAATCGGTATTAGTCCAAATGGCAATTTTCTCTACAGATATCATACAGGTTTAATGCTGATGAAGCGTAGCGTAATATATATTGACCGTACAGATATCCATGACATTGACCTTGTCTACGGGGTTCCACTTTACTCTGTATCCAGACTTCGTGGGAACTCTACCCTATACCTCCCCGTCAAAGTAGGACTACACCATGGTATTATAGCCTCTTGTTCAAATAGAGTCTTTATCTCTTTTGATAAAATGATTTAAAATATCCTAGTACATTGTACATGTAATGTTCTGTCACTGCGCCGCCAATGGTATAATATTAAAGGATATTAATCCGTTGCAAGTTTACACATTTATCCTGCCGAAAAAATGCCCGAAACGATAATTCTTTGAATTAAGTCCGGTATTGATAATGTAAATATTGGCATTAAACATGTATAATGTTTTTTAAATTGAATAACACATAATATGCGAAATGATGGTGTACTCAAGTAATAATCCCCTTTTACTTTTGTAGCCATGTAGAACATTTGCATCTTTTTGAAGCTCCTAATTTAAAGTGACGTCACTAGTGAATTTTGTTTGAGACATTCCCCTCCTTCTCACACACTCTCTCTCCCTCTCTCTATCTCCCCCCTCTCTCTCACTCTCTCTCTCTCTCTCTCTCTCTCTCTCTCTCTCCAAGAGGAGGCGCTCGGGGGGGGGGGGGCTGGAGGGGCCCAAATGCTCCCTATTTTTCAAGTTCTTCTAAAGCTCTCCTTTTTCAATTCAGATTAGTGCCTATTTTTCTTTCAAAAGGTGCCCCTTATATTTTGACAAATGTCCCTTTTCCTGTGTAATGAATGGCCCTTTTCACTCTTTACAAGTACCCTTTTTAAACTTATGATAAATGCCTATTTTATTTTCACACGTGCCCCTTTAACTTTCTAATAAGTACCCTTTCCATTACTTACAAATGCTCCCTTTTCACCCTTGACAAGTGCCCTTTTCCCGTGTAATAAGTGCATTTTTCCTTTCTAAGAACTCCCCCTTTAATCGGTGATGAGTGCCCCTTTCAAGGTATATTATGCCCCTTTCTGTGAAAAGCAGTATAGCCGGGATGGGGGGCACAATGCCAACAATTTGATGAGAACGAAATGCTCTTCTTTTAGAAATTTAATCGTGCCTGTTTTCAAAGCTATCAAATGTTCTCTAGATAATTATTTATAAGAAGTTTGCCACTTTAACACACATTCTACTCAATTTGTAAGAGATGCATTATTCAACCTATCATCCTTTAAACTTCATGTCTCTTTGAGCCTCATGTCCTTTTGAACTTCATAGAATGCCAAGGTAATCAATTACCCTGTGTTCAAGAATATAAAGGTTTAGACAAACTCAAGGCAACTACATGTCCAAACGTCATTCATGTGAAAAAGACTGAGATATAATTACCATTCATGGTATGACAAGAGTTTGCTATTTCTCTGCTCTCTCCTTCTCTCTCTCTCTCTCTCTCTCTCTTTCTCTCTCTCTCTCTTTCTCTCTTTCTTTCTCTCTCCCTCTCTCTCTCTCTCTCTCTCTCTCTCTCTCACTCTCTTTTTCTTTTTCCCACTCTATCAGTATTTCCCCATATATGCTACCACTCTTTACCCCTCTGATATCCTCCCACACTTTCATTTCTCCTTTCAATCCAATGCAATGCAATTATAAAGCTTATACAATACAAATTACAAAAATAAAATCTGAACTTGCGACAGTTCATGGTTAGATCTTAGTTAGTAAGGCATAATCGCAAACGAAACGGAATTACGATTGTAGCCTATTTATTCACATCGGATGTATGGTTCACAGTCTGTATAATCTTTACCATGAACATATTATTTTATCAGTATTTTACAAATTTAAATGGTAGGAATAAATGTTAGACAGTAGGTAACACATTTGTTGATTCAGTTTTAACAAGTACTATAAATTTTCCTTATTTTTATGCCTCCGCCACCGAAGGTGGTGCCGGAGGCATCATGTTTTCGGGTTGTCCGTCCGTACGTCCGTCCGTACGTCCGTCCCGTTTGACCGTTATCACAATATCTCAAGAACCATTTAAGATTTAAACTTAAGACTCGGGAATAGTATTTATCACCATAGGAAGACGATCTGATTAGATTTTGGAGTACGTAGGTCAAAGGTCACAGGTCACAGAGGTCAACTTATGAAATTCCTTGTATTGAGTTTGTTAGCGCGATATCTCAAGAACCATTTGAGATTTAAACTTCAAACTTAAGGATAGTATGTATCACCATAGGTAGATGATCTGATTAGATTTTGGAGCACGTATGTCAAAGGTCAAGGGTCACAGAGGTCAACTTATGAAATTCCATACATTGAGATTGTTATCATGATATCTCAAGAACCACTGGAGATTTAAACTTCAAACTTAGTGATAGTGTGTATCACTATAGGAAAACAATCTGATTAGATTTTGGAGCACGTATGTCAAAGGTCAAGGGTCACAGAGGTCAACTTATGAAATTCCATACATTGAGATTGTTATCATGATATCTCAAGAACCACTGAAGATTTAAACTTCAAACTTAGTGATAGTGTGTATCACTATAGGAAAACAATCTGATTAGATTTTGGAGCACGTAGGTCAAAGGTCAAGGGTCACAGAGGTCAACTTATGAAATTCCATTCATTGAGATTGTTATCATAATATCTCAAGAACCACTGAAGATTTAAACTTCAAACTTAATGATAGTGTGTATCGCCATAGGAAGACAATCTGATTAGATTTTGGAGCACGTAGGTCAAAGGTCAAAGGCCACAGCGCATTTATGAATGCAAAAACAGCTTGTGATCGCGTTATCTCAAGAACAGATTGATGGATTCATGCCAAAATTAGGTCATGTTTGTTACTTGCAGAGCCAATGAACTGAGTAGATTCTTGGTTCATAAGGTCAAAGGTCATGGGCCCATTATGTATGCAAAAATAGCTTGTGAACGCATTCTCATTAGAACTGACAGATGGATTACTATTTAACTCAGAACATCTTGCAGAGCCAATGAACTGAGTAGATTTTATGGTCATGAGGTCAAAGATCAAAGGGTCATATATGTATACGAGAAATTGCTTGTAATCACAATATTCTGAGAACCTGTCAATGGATTACCATTGAACGTGAATTCAATTTTTTTTTTCTGTTTTGATTTGTAAAATTGCCCCTCCTTCTCACACACTCTCTCTCCCTCTCTCTATCTCCCCCCTCTCTCTCACTCTCTCTCTCTCTCTCTCTCTCTCTCTCTCTCCAAGAGGAGGCGCTCGGGGGGGGGGGGGGGCTGGAGGGGCCCAAATGCTCCCTATTTTTCAAGTTCTTCTAAAGCTCTCCTTTTTCAATTCAGATTAGTGCCTATTTTTCTTTCAAAAGGTGCCCCTTATATTTTGACAAATGTCCCTTTTCCTGTGTAATGAATGGCCCTTTTCACTCTTTACAAGTACCCTTTTTAAACTTATGATAAATGCCTATTTTATTTTCACACGTGCCCCTTTAACTTTCTAATAAGTACCCTTTCCATTACTTACAAATGCTCCCTTTTCACCCTTGACAAGTGCCCTTTTCCCGTGTAATAAGTGCATTTTTCCTTTCTAAGAACTCCCCCTTTAATCGGTGATGAGTGCCCCTTTCAAGGTATATTATGCCCCTTTCTGTGAAAAGCAGTATAGCCGGGATGGGGGGCACAATGCCAACAATTTGATGAGAACGAAATGCTCTTCTTTTAGAAATTTAATCGTGCCTGTTTTCAAAGCTATCAAATGTTCTCTAGATAATTATTTATAAGAAGTTTGCCACTTTAACACACATTCTACTCAATTTGTAAGAGATGCATTATTCAACCTATCATCCTTTAAACTTCATGTCTCTTTGAGCCTCATGTCCTTTTGAACTTCATAGAATGCCAAGGTAATCAATTACCCTGTGTTCAAGAATATAAAGGTTTAGACAAACTCAAGGCAACTACATGTCCAAACGTCATTCATGTGAAAAAGACTGAGATATAATTACCATTCATGGTATGACAAGAGTTTGCTATTTCTCTGCTCTCTCCTTCTCTCTCTCTCTCTCTCTCTCTCTTTCTCTCTCTCTCTCTTTCTCTCTTTCTTTCTCTCTCCCTCTCTCTCTCTCTCTCTCTCTCTCTCACTCTCTTTTTCTTTTTCCCACTCTATCAGTATTTCCCCATATATGCTACCACTCTTTACCCCTCTGATATCCTCCCACACTTTCATTTCTCCTTTCAATCCAATGCAATGCAATTATAAAGCTTATACAATACAAATTACAAAAATAAAATCTGAACTTGCGACAGTTCATGGTTAGATCTTAGTTAGTAAGGCATAATCGCAAACGAAACGGAATTACGATTGTAGCCTATTTATTCACATCGGATGTATGGTTCACAGTCTGTATAATCTTTACCATGAACATATTATTTTATCAGTATTTTACAAATTTAAATGGTAGGAATAAATGTTAGACAGTAGGTAACACATTTGTTGATTCAGTTTTAACAAGTACTATAAATTTTCCTTATTTTTATGCCTCCGCCACCGAAGGTGGTGCCGGAGGCATCATGTTTTCGGGTTGTCCGTCCGTACGTCCGTCCGTACGTCCGTCCGTCCGTCCGTACGTCCGTCCCGTTTGACCGTTATCACAATATCTCAAGAACCATTTAAGATTTAAACTTAAGACTCGGGAATAGTATTTATCACCATAGGAAGACGATCTGATTAGATTTTGGAGTACGTAGGTCAAAGGTCACAGGTCACAGAGGTCAACTTATGAAATTCCTTGTATTGAGTTTGTTAGCGCGATATCTCAAGAACCATTTGAGATTTAAACTTCAAACTTAAGGATAGTATGTATCACCATAGGTAGATGATCTGATTAGATTTTGGAGCACGTATGTCAAAGGTCAAGGGTCACAGAGGTCAACTTATGAAATTCCATACATTGAGATTGTTATCATGATATCTCAAGAACCACTGGAGATTTAAACTTCAAACTTAGTGATAGTGTGTATCACTATAGGAAAACAATCTGATTAGATTTTGGAGCACGTATGTCAAAGGTCAAGGGTCACAGAGGTCAACTTATGAAATTCCATACATTGAGATTGTTATCATGATATCTCAAGAACCACTGAAGATTTAAACTTCAAACTTAGTGATAGTGTGTATCACTATAGGAAAACAATCTGATTAGATTTTGGAGCACGTAGGTCAAAGGTCAAGGGTCACAGAGGTCAACTTATGAAATTCCATACATTGAGATTGTTATCATAATATCTCAAGAACCACTGGAGATTTAAACTTCAAACTTAATGATAGTGTGTATCGCCATAGGAAGACAATCTGATTAGATTTTGGAGCACGTAGGTCAAAGGTCAAAGGCCACAGCGCATATTATGAATGCAAAAACAGCTTGTGATCGCGTTATCTCAAGAACAGATTGATGGATTCATGCCAAAATTAGGTCATGTTTGTTACTTGCAGAGCCAATGAACTGAGTAGATTCTTGGTTCATAAGGTCAAAGGTCAAAGGTCATGGGCCCATTATGTATGCAAAAATAGCTTGTGAACGCATTCTCATTAGAACTGACAGATGGATTACTATTTAACTCAGAACATCTTGCAGAGCCAATGAACTGAGTAGATTTTATGGTCATGAGGTCAAAGATCAAAGGGTCATATATGTATATGAGAAATTGCTTGTAATCACAATATTCTGAGAACCTGTCAATGGATTACCATTGAACGTGAATTCAATTTTTTTTTTCTGTTTTGATTTGTAAAATTGCTCTATAACGGAGGCATCATTTTCGACTGCGCGCAGTCGAATTCCATCTAGTTTTTTCCTCCTTTCTTCTCAATCTTCTGTATGAGACATTTGGTCCTGGGCCAGGAAGGCGTTAAGTCTTAGTTAAAGGGGCTGGAGCATATCGTGACTATGCGTATTTTCCGTGGCCCACTCAGGGAAAAAACTCTTTAAGATAATTAAAGGATTTCTTTCTATTTCAGTACAATAAAACCTTTCATTTTCCTTTCATAAATGTAACAGATACTCTTTCAAAATTTACATCCCAATGCAAAATATAGCAGTGATTCATCGTACTTATATAGATACATGTATTTTTTAATTACATTTCTGAATTTAATTCTAGGCGAGCCTGAAGATGAAACGCCTCAGGTGTTTGTACAAGTCAACAGAACCAGAGTAATATCGGCGCTTTTCGACGATGAGCACGATATCCCTAAAAACAGAAATGATTTCTCCGAAGTTAATCGAGAAACATTTTACAAAAGGACTCTACCATTTGAGGATCCGGGTTATGTCTGGAGGGACGATGGGCTAGGAGAAAATGGAAAGGGTGTGGTGATTGCACCTGAGGATAAGAATGTGGCGGATGAGTTATTCAAGAAGCATCAGTTCAATGTTTTTGCCAGTGATCAGATTGCATTGAATCGAACGCTTCCAGATCATCGTCCTCCAAGGTAAAATAACCACGCCCTTGACCACACCCTTTGACCCCACCCCATGCCCATCTCCAACCCATCGTGTTCCAAACCCCAGTTAATCGCCTCACCTGGCTTTACCACATCACTCCACTCTCTTGCCCAACTCCTTCTCGCTTCTTGCCTCAAACTTATCGTGCCCCACACTCAACACACAAATCAATAATCTCAAACCCTAACCGTCCAGACCCCATCTTGTCACGTCCCTTGACCACACTTCACCATTCTCTTTGACCCTCCAGACTCAAGCCCACCACATCCCCTGGTTCTGAATCCCTTAGCCCCTGACCCTACTACTTCACGCCCCATGACCACTCCCTACTCCTTCACCATAGCCGATCATGCTCTTTGTCACTTTTTATTTTAAATTTGACAATATTTTTATGTTAGCCATGATTGTATTGAAGTTGTTAAAAATGGCTTTCTTAGTAAGGTTTGGCCAGTGTACTTAAGGAGGAAATTGGATACAATGATTTGTTGACAGTTTTGGGCACAATGATTCGATTTATTTCTTCCGCTTGATGTTGACTTCATGAATAATAATGAAAAACAATAACAGAAATAAAGATCGAAGTCGTAAATGATCGAAGAGTAATTCAGAATAATCCTATAAAATCGTCCTACTCTATTTTTCTTTTTCTCTCTAATATAATTTCTTTATCCATTTCATTACCTTCCCGACGACGCAGGTGCCGTATGTTTCGATATCGTCACGACCTACCCAGCGCTTCGGTCATCATTGTTTTCCACAACGAGGCTAAGAGCGTGCTCCTTAGAACGATCTGGAGCGTCATCGTACGATCACCGAGACACCTTCTGGAGGAGATCGTGCTGGTCGACGATGCCAGTAGTCTGGAAGGAGGTACAGTACCGATAATTTTAGGAATTTATATTAAATTGTAAATGTTGTAGGTTACAGTACCGAGTTCCATGAGGTCCATCAAATTGCTATTATGTAAATAAAAGCCTGGCGACAAAATGTTAACTGGTTTGCAATATTATTGGACAATTATTATAAGCTCGTCCTAATATTGTAAAACAAAGTTTTCTTTTTTTTCTTTACGCAAGTGGACCAAATTTCTTAAAATTCATGCCGCGAATAACTAAATCTTATCATTGAATTTGGTAAATATTCACAAAGGCTTCCTGCCAATAAAATTGCTATTAAAGGTTCTAACTTATTTCGAAAGAGCGATGAAAGTTCGAGGAATATTTCGTTGATCACACTGTATCGGTCCCTTCGGAATTTACTTCCCGGCCGGTAAAATCAAAATTTTAAATATATTGACCAAACTCATTATTTTACCCGTCTCTTTGCATTTGATCTGAAACCGCTTAAGGAACTGGGTCTTATCAAGGAAATGTTTCTTGGTCAGACTTTTCCGTTAACTTCCTTAATTATGTTATCGCCATGCACATGGTTAATAAGATGTACTGAAATTGCAGTGACTTTCCCATATTGAAAGGAAATTACAAGCATGTGTCCGAGTAGTCCCAGACTCCTGCAAGTACTGGTCAGATTGATTTCAATAGAACGCGACATGTCTGACCTTCCGGCTACTTTACAAATGACCAGGGCACTCCGGACACAACCTTTCAGATATAAAATGACCCTTGACAAGGATAATTATAATGACCCGTTGCATGTTTCTTAAAGAGACCTCATGGCAATTTCTGTGAGGTCGTTTCATACTCGGAAGTCAAATATTTCATTTTTTCCCCATTTGTGTTTACGTGCTTAGCTTCGACAAGTTGTCCGATTCGGTTTCGACCTTTTCTCATGGGAGAATTGATCCGGACATTGTCCTCAAAGGTATATGGTTAAGGTTAGGGTTAAAATTGGGTTTTAGCACGGTTAGGTTATAGGGTTATGCTACGGTCACAAAGGTTCGTACGGACGATAATTTCGTACGAATCTCCCTGTTTTTCCATCGTCTTTCCATCGTCTTCCCGAATTTCCATTGTCTGAAATTCGTTCGTACGGCGTTCGTAGCAGTTCGCAATGGCATTTGTGACCGAGGCTTTAGGTCTAGTGTTAGGTCCAGGGTTGAGGTTAGGAATTCGGTTAGTGTAAGAAAGTTGACGCTGATCAATTGCCACAGGAGCATGTGTCGTACAACTCCTGATTCATTACAATCAAAGAGCCTTGTGTCTCCAAATTAAAGAATCATCTGTCACTAACAAATTTTGTGATTTTAATATTCTAATTTTGGTGCCTGTTTCTCGTTAATAGCATTTTTAAAGAGGGAAGAATAAAGAGATTCCTTTTAAAAAGCACAAAACCTTTTCTACCAGACTACGTTTATTTTACTCTTTTAAGTGTACGCCGTTTTACCCGTCAACCTGTCATTTGGGAGACGTTGCTAATATTGTATAATCCCTCTCTCTCTACATCAGGATTTTAAATTGTTCACCATAACATCCATGACGTTAAATCATCATCATTTTTTTGTTGTTCTACAGAAGATTGGTATAGGGGCTGGCTCGAAGATTACATCTCCCATCTTCCCGTACCTACGCGGTTGCTCCGCATGCCGCATCGTAGTGGAGTCGTAGGGTCCCGACTCGCAGGAGTGTCGGCAGCAAGTCGTAATGCTACCGTGCTTGTCTTCCTGGACTCGCATTGTGAATGTACGGAGGGGTGGTTAGAACCGCTCTTGGACTGCATCAATAGAAACAGGTTTGTTTAATAAAAAAAGAGAAATAAAAAAAGTATAGAAATCTTCCGAGTTGGGAAGCAGGTCTGGATAGCTTTGTCAAACTTTAAGAACACACTGGAAAGTGGAAACAGATCGGGTTAGCTCAGCAGAACCTGTA